>PVIH01002685.1:90621-181428 GCA_004025045.1 Sigmodon hispidus
TTTTTTTTTTTTTTTTTTTTTTTTTTTTTTTTTTTTTTTTTTTTTTTTTTTTAAACTTTATTTATTTATTTGCCTTGGTGTTTGCCTGGAACTGGAACTACAGACAGTTGTGAGCTGCCATGTGGGTGCTGGGAATCGAACCCGGGTCCTCTGGAAGAGCAGACGGTGCTCTTAACCGCTGAGCCATCTCTCCAGCCCCAGTTTCTTCTTTTTTTAAGGAAAACTTCTGACTCTAGTGTTGAAGTGAGTCACATAGAGTTGGAAGCATCACTGAGCCACACTCTTGCCGTCTGTGTTACTGAAAGCCCCAGATGCAGCCTTGTTCAGACGGATTCGTGTTAAGCCCTTCCAGACCTTTATCCGTCTTTGCTCCACGTTCTCCCTTCTGCGACTCTAGCCACACCCTGGGTACTCCCAGGATTCCAGTGTGGTTGAATCAAGCATTATTTGAAGTAGATGGTTGTGATTTGTAATCGTCTTTATTATTTCTTTTCTCTTAAAGATGTTAGTTTTGTTAAATCAGGGTCTTCCCGACTTAACAGAAGAGGGCAAGTCTCTCATCAGTTATGGCTTTGTTTCTCTGGTAGGAATTTTATCTTGACTTGCTGTTTTAATCAGTGTTTGTTTAGAAGAGGACCTTTGTTCAAGCTGCCCTTTGCCACTGGAGGCAGAGCTTTGCAGGGCAAGACAAAGTCCATAGCCCTTGCTGTTGAAAAGGTTCAATTGTGGGAATGTTTGCTACTGAGCTTAAGGGTCATCTCTCCTTACTGTGTATTTTTAGAGTATTATCACCAACTTCTTATTAATTTTTAACTTTTAATTTCCTTGGCTTTCCTTCTTTTTGAGGGGTCATGCATATTTTTTAAAAATGTAGTGATTCTAAGTTGCTTCATTCTTTTGAAGAATAGTTGTTTTTTACATTTGTGGTTTTGCTTTTTTATAAATAAAAAAAAATTAATCTAAAAGATTTTGGTATGTGAATTAGATTGATGGCCCCCAAATCTTACAACTGTAATTTATGTGTGCATGTTCACCCGGTGTGTTTGTGTTTGAGCCCTCCTGTGCCTTGGCCCTCCTGTGTGGATCAGAGGACCTGTGCTGGACTTCATCCTCCACCAGGTCTGAGACTTCCTGTGGATAGCAAGCTTTAGCGGGCCTGAAACTCCCAGACTGTCTTTTGTTTCTCATTCCTTTATGGGTTTTAGGATCAGAACTCAGGTTCTTGAATTTGAATAGTAAATGCTCTACAGGCCTGGGCCACCACACCCTGCTTACTCAAACATCCTCAGGGCGGAACAGCTGGTTGTCTATGTCTGAGGGAGCATGCTTGTGATCCTAGCATGATCCTAGCTGAGGGAAAAATGTCCCTTGTCAGTGTAGATGCAATGACAAGGGTTGCAGACTAGCTGAGAGTAGATGGACACAGAGATAAGCATGCTTGCTTATAGACGTGTGGGGACACCCCAGCAGAGGCAGTCCTGGGGAGTACATAAGCACTGACATCTCAGAAGTGGAGACAGTATTCAGGAGGGTTAGGCAGGAGGCTTGCTAATCTGTAGCTAGCCTGGGCTACATAGTGAGGTCAGACCTAGGCTACACAGTCCCTGTCTCAATAAAATAAATAATAACAACAATAGTAAAGCTCACACAAAGCAGCATGACCATTCTACAGACATGAGCCCCTAATAAAGCAGAGGTTCTTATAATATAAAATCGGCTCTTTATTACAATGACTAAAGTATTGGCAGATACTTTCCTTAGAATCAAGTATCCTTGAGGCAAGAAAAAAAAAAGTTTCATTCAAAAGATCTGAAAAGTGTTTACCTTGTGAGCACATGAACCCAAGTTTGATTCCTAGAGCCCACATCAAAAAGCTGGGCTTGACTGAGTGGTGAGTGGCAGTTCACACTTCCAACCCTCACATTGGGAAGGATCCCTGGGGCTGACAGCCAGTCTAAACTGACTGGCGAGCTCTCTGTGACTTCCTGTGTTGGGGAGCTAAAACAATAGCAGAACGCACCCACAGTGTGTCAGCCTTCATGAGATGATGTATTAGGTAAAGCAGCAAAATCAATGTGATTTTGTTTGTCCTTTTTTTTTCATTTAATTTTGCCACTTAAGGTGGGATAACTGTCCCCACTGCCTTTCAGGGCACTCTGCTATTTTATGATCACCAGCAAATAATCTCACATACATATCTGGCATTTTAGCATTAGCTTTTCTAATATACTGGTTTGGGTTTTGGCTTTTTTCTGAGACCGGGTTTCTCTGTGTAGCCGTGGTAGTACTGGAACTCGCTCTGTAGACCAGGCAGGCTGACCTCATTCTGTAGACCAAGATGTGATGTAGAGTTCAGCTTTGATGGCAGTTTCTTCTCTCCTCTGAGCTATCTGGATCACCTCCAAATCAACTGTGAAGTGTACACAGTGCAGTGATTCTTAGTGTGTCTGCCGAGCTATGGTAGAGCACTGTCCAGTCTTAGAACATTTCATTGCCCCTAGAGCAGCCCTTACCAGTAAGTAGTCTCTTCCTTCTTCCTCCTTCCTCCTTCCTCCTCCTCTCTCACGTTCTATTTCTATAGTTTCTCGTATTCTAGACATTCCATAAGCTGCACATGGAATTAGAGTGTGGTATTCTGTGGCTGAGTCTTTTCACTTAGTTTCTCTTCAGCATTCATGCATGCTGCAGCATGTACTGGTGCTTCATTTCTCTTTTGAAATGAACTTGAAATTTCAGAATGGTTAGGTATTTACAGAAAAACTAAAAAGCAGGTGAGGAAGCTTCTCTGCACGCTAGACCCAGTCCTCTGGTATGAATAGGATGATTTAGTAGGGTACATTCAGCATACAATGGACCAGTGATATTTATACTTTTTTGCCTGTCTGTTTTTCAAAGCAGTTTCTCTGTGTAACAGTCCTGGCTGTCCTGGACTTGCTTTGTAGATAAAGCTGGTCTCAAACTCAAAGAGATCTGCTTGCCCCTGCCTCCTGAGTGCTGGCATTAAAGTTATTTATTCTTTACACTAAACTGAAGCACATGCTTGATTCAGATGCTTCTCCTTCTTCCCTGTGCTGTCTACCATCATGGTTCTCCTTGGGTTCTCCTGTTGTAATAGTTTCTTGACTCTCACTGTTTTGATGACCTGGGCAGTGTTTAACAGCAGTAGACTATCTTAGTTGGGGCTTAACTGAGGTTTTCCTGCTGGTCAGACTGCGCTCATAGATTTGAGAGACAAAGCCATGGTCATCATTAATGGATACTCTGTCAGCATGACTTGCCACTTCATTCTGGAAGAAGGTAGATTGTCCACTGTTCAGCCTTGCCTTCCCACAGCCCTCTGGAGGAATGTCACTAATGGCTGGAGAGGTGGCTTGGCAGTCAGGATTGCTGCGTCTCTTACAGCTTCCTCCTCACTGTCGAGAACTAGGAGTCCAGGATCTTGAGGGTTGCTTGTCCAGGAAGATGTCTACACTTTCTTGTTCAGTCATTTGGACTTGAGGCTTTGTATTTTGTATCTTAGGATATAATCTCAGTCTCCCATAGCCTGTCACTACTCCCCTTTGCTTTTTTTTCTATGTGTGTGGGTGTGTTTGCCTTGAGGTGTGTCTATGATCCATCCACATGGGTGCAGTTCCCCAGGAGGCCAGAAGAGGGAGCTAGATTTGCTAGGACTGAGCCACCATGTGTGTGCTGAGAGTGGAACCCAAAGACTGCAAGACCAGTTTTCCTAACCTCTGAGCCATCTCTCCAGCCCCCTTATAATCTCTTTTCAAATAATTATTTCAGTTAGGTGTCCATAATGTGCTCGTGTGTGGGTGTGTGCACACGTGAGTGCAGGTGGCTCCTACTCCAGAAACGGGCTTCAGGCTTCTTGGACTTGGAGCTCAAGGTGACTGAGTTAGTTGCCCATCGTGGGTGTGACACTTAGTACCTCTGCCAGGGCAGTGTGCTCTTAGCCAATGAGCTACCCTCCCAGCTTCCGTAGGATATCTGCTTCACGATATAATTTAGCACCACTTTATTTTGCTGTGTAAAGTATGTCTCCCTTGATTCACCGTTTAGATACAGCAGTTGTCTAAAAAGTGTTTTGAGAGTGTCAGTTTAGGTGGCAGGTGAGAACCCCGATGGATTTGATCAGAACTGAAGTTCTAACAGATAACCTGCTTGAGCTTCTTTTGTTTTTTTGCTTGTTTGGTTTTTTCCTCATTATTGTAAACTGAAATCCTGAAAAATTTTAGTTTGGAAAAGTAAGTCTGGTGATTAGATTTTATTTTACCCAGCGAGTCTGGTTCACTAAAAAAGGAGGAAGTTGGGGCTGGCGAGACGTCTCATCAGGCGGTGCTGGCTGCCACGCTTGGAGTTCTGTTCCTGGAAGACATTTGGCAGAGGGAGAGAGCCAGTTCCTGCAGACTCTTCTCTGATTTTCACACACATATCATGACCTGCTAACTAATAAGATACAAATGGGGAAGTAGCTGTCCTGGGAGTCTGTTTTCAGTGTATTCAGAGAGAATGGCATGGGAGTGTCTGTAGTATGTGTTACACAGTGAGCTTCTGATAAACAGGACAAGAGTTAAATATTTGCTCAAGAATTATTGCTAATTTTAATTTGTAACTTTGACTTCTGAAGTAGGATCCAAAAATCACTTTACTTGAATGAGTCTCAGCATTAATTTTTAATGATTTTATTGAACATGGTTATGAGTTCACATGCTCCTGTCAGCCAGCTTTAGGATTTTCCTAAGTTTCTGCCTATCAGTTGTTTTGAAGAGCTTTGGGGAACTCACATCATACAGGAGGTGGCTTTCTGTAAAGTAGCACACTGTAGCCAAATGAGCTGTGGCTTTATAGCTGTTCTGTGGGGCCAGATCCCACGCGCACCATCGGACTGGGAGAGCCGCCTTTCTTGGAAGCACACAGTTAATCTTGAAATCGGGCTTAGTGTCTACGTTAAAGATAGTTGTGTAGAGGTGAGGTGAGAGATTCTCTCCTGTGTTTATTCACCTTCAAGTGTGTATATCTGAGCAAGGGCCTGTTCTGGATAGAGCTTGGTGGTCAGACCTGGACCGTGAAAGACTCAGACAAATCCCTGGGTTAGGAGCAAGATAGTGATTATGCAGATTGAGGGGGTTAATTTTCTGTGGCTGTACCCATAAAGCAAGAGGCTTTACGCTATATATTCTCTCAGAACTCTGAAGATTAGCAACCTCAAATGAAGGTACAGGTGAACCTGCAACCTTAGTATTTCTTGGCCATTGCTGTGCCACTCCAGTGCATTATCCAAACTTGCCTTGTTTAAAAGGTACCACTTAGGGTTAGAGCTCATCTCCAGGTACTGGTGACGTCAGCACTGGTGACACAGTAGGGTGGCTAACCAAAATGTGGGGACGTGCCTTACCGTGTGTTCTAGCTGAAGAGTAGCTAGCAAGGATTCGGAGAGTGGATGAAGGATGAGGCTGCAATGCGTGATAATAGCCTTGAAACCTCATTAAATTCTGTGGATTTCTCTTCCCCTCCCAACAAGCCAGAGAAAATCAAAAGGTTTTAAACCAGAACCAGATGAACGCCCAAGATTGCTAGTAACACGGCTATCAGCCAGGCTTCCCTGTGTTCTGATTTCAGACTTAGAATCTCAGAGGCTTCTAGTCTGTGAGAGAATGAATTTCTGTTTTGACCTGGAATCTAAAGTATTTCCTCATAATAAGTATTTTGAACTTGAGTCTGGAGTTGTCTTACCAAAAGATCGTTTGTTATTTTTTTTAATTGTGTATGTGTATGTGTGTGTGAGTGTGTATGTATATGTGTGTGTCTGTGTGTGTGTGAGTGTGTGCACGAGCGTGCGTTCACTACCTGATGTAATTTTCAGGTTGTAAGCCTTGTGGTGAAGCCAGACCTGGTGGCAGAAGCCTAATGTTGGCATTTGAGAGGCTGAGGCAGAAGAATCCTGAGTCTCAGGCTAGTCTGAGCCATGTACATGACTCAAAAAACCAACAGAAAAAAGAAATGAGATGTTGAAGAGATGTTTCAGCAGTTATGAGCACTCACTGGCTGTTCTTCCAGGGGACCAGGGTTCAGTTCCCAGCATCCACGTTTGAAGGTTAGAAGGGAAGCGAACTCCTTTGGAAATGTGTGGGCCTATCCTGGACATCAGACACTGCAGGGAGCGATTCCACTGATCTTGTCCCAAACCTAGGGTGTCACTATCAGGAGTGACAGTGACCACCTGATGGTTTGGTTGGCAAAGTTGTATTTTGTTATTCGTTGCTTACTACAGGTCTCCTACTTCTGTAACAGGAACCTTCTAGAATACGTTTGTATAGAAACTATACACAAATGGGGCAGAGTATGTGTTTTGATGACGTATGTGAAAATCTTATTCTGCTGTCCACAGTAGTGTGTGCAGCTGGTGCAGGTGGATTCCTAGAAAAGGGATCTGTATAATTCAAGCCTAGTGGAATCCTAGATTGCTAAGCTATTCCCTGTCCTTGCCGGTCTCACTTCTTCAGGGAGAACCTTAAAAATAATAAAGACACATCTGTTTTCTTGGCAATCCTTATTTCATAAAACAATTTCTAAAAGTCAGTAAAACATAATTCACATTGGGTTTTTGTTGTTGTTGTTCATTTTAGTTTTTCTTGACTAGAAAAGCACATGTTCACAGTAGAACATTGGGAGAGATATGGGTAGAAGATAACAGGATTTTCCTCGTCTTGGAGTAATACTGTTAGGGACTCATAGCCTGTCTCTATCCTCCCCTTCATTTTTCCAGGGGCCTTTACTCTGTAAACCAGGCTGCTCTCTAACTCACAGAGCTACGTCTGCTTCTTCCTCCCCAGTGCTGAGATTAAAGGTGTGTGCCACCAACACCTGGCCAGGGACTCAGTTTCCTCCCCTCCCTCCCCCCTCCCTCCCTCCCTCCCTCCCTCCCTCCCTCCCTCTCTCTTTCTTTCATTCTTAAAAAGATTTATTTATTTATTATGTATACAGTGTTATACTTGCATGCCAGAAGAGGACACCCGATAGAATTATAGATGGTTGTGAGCCACATAGGGTTGCTGGGAATTGAACTCAGAACCTTTGGAAGAGCAGCCTGCTTAACCTCTGAGACATCTCCAGCTTAGCATGGCCAAGCATGTTGTACTTTATACTCTGTTTTAAAAATTGAACCATAATTCATAGACTATAAAATTCACCCTGTAGAGTGCATGATACAGTGGCTTTTTTAGAATGCCCACTTTTTTAGAGTGAAACATCACTATTAATTTCAGAATATTTTCGTTGTTCCCTAAAACAAGCTGTGCTGTTACCATTGCCTCCTTGCTTGCTAGCCTCTTCCTTGAGCTTAGGAGTGCTAGTCTACCTCTATAAATTGCCTATTCTGGATATGCAATGGAAATAGTTATTCCAGGCATGGCCTTGAATGTCCAGCTTTATTGTTGTGTAGTTTGCTGTTTTGGACAAGGCCGACCATCCCCATGTAGCCAGGGCAGCCTTGTGGTTGCAGTCTTTCTGCATCAGCCTCTGGAGCCCCAGACTCAGAAGTACACACTCACATCTGCATCTCTCAGAACACTGTTTTCAAGGAGCCATATTTTAACATGTATTTTACTAGGTGAGCATACTGAGTACAGTCTGTCCATTGGTCACAGCAGCTGAGCAGCTCCCGTGAGTGCTCATGGGAACATCTTGTGTGTGTTTGCTGTGGGCAGAGGTTTCCAGAGCTTTGAAGGGTATGTACCTAATTAGTGGGACTGGTGAGGCATGTGGTAGCTTTTCAGGGAACTGTCAGACTGATCTTGCAGTGTTTGAATGATACAGGAAAATTTGAGCATCTGAGCTTTTTAAACACCCTTTGTATACATACATACCTCATCATATCCATGGTTTGAAACTGTCCCTTTATGTGGTTGTCTTCATTTTCCTGAAGCGCTCTGTGGGCCTTGAGTGTCAGTACTTGGGAGTGAACTAAGGGGTTCAACCTTGCTAGATGGATGAATAGTCTCATTTTATTTTGACTTGGTGGCAGGGTTTCTCTTAAGTTTTCTAGGTTAGTCAAGCACAAAAGTCTTAACGTTTTAAAAATGTTCTTGGCCTCCTTAAGTGTTTATAATATTGCTAATTACCATTTTCTGTATGGTTTGTAATTATCCGAACCATTCCGAATGCTGCCTATGAGTGGTTTTTAGCCTCACTCCAGCAAGTGACTCATCAATGAGCATACTTGTGTATAGATTTTTCATTCATATTACAGTTGATTTCTTTTCTTTTTTTTTTTTTAAAGATTTATTTATTATGTATACAGTATACAGAAGAGGGTACCAGATGTCATCATAGATGGTTGTGAGCCACCATGTGGTTGTTGGAAATTGAACTCAGGACCTCTGGAAGAACAGCCAGTGCTCTTAACCTCTGAGCCACCTCTCCAGCCCCAACAGATACTTTCTTCACATTTACTAAACACAAGTGAAGTTAGTGCATCAAGGATAAAGAATAGCTTCTCTACATTTTGCCCAGGCTGGCTTCCAGCCCTTTATTCTCCTGCCTCAGCCTTCTGAAAGCTGGAATCACAGATGGACATCACTACATACCTGTCTGGTTTAAATTGCTGTGTGTGTCTGTGGGTGTGGGTGTATCTTTGCAATAGTCTCATTCTATAGTCTAGACTAACCATTGGACCACAGCAATGCCTTCTAGGACAACAACTTTACTCAGCTTGAAGTATTATTATTGTTGTTGTGGCTTCTTTTAGTGCTTTCTTGTGTATCGGCTGATACTCATTAGCTGAGATCATTTGGGCCAGTTAGTTTTTCTTATTTTTCATAATTGAAGCTGCTGTGATTTTTCCTGATTGCTGGTGTACCAAATTGTGCATTTGGTGGTCTAGCGCACTTAACTATACATGTAAGATGCAACACTGAGACTTTCTTAGGCTAGGTTCAGTCCTATTCAGTCCTAACATGAAGGGGAGACAATTTTCTTTGTCTCTCGTGTCGTATTTCAGCAACACCAGGTGCTCATGTGTGGACAGCATTCTTAACAGCACTGACTTGGAGGACATCTTCATCTTCCGTGTTTACTGTTGCTTGGTTAAGGCCTTAAAGAGGGCTGGAGAAAGTTCAGGGCGAGCCTCTCAAGTGTGGAGACCTGAGTTTGCTCCCTAGTGCCTGTGTAAAATGCCCACATGCTGACGCGTGCTTGTATTCCCAGCACTGGGAAGACAGAGACTGAAGTGTCCCTGGGCTTTGCTGGCCAGCCAGCCTACCCTAACTGATGAGTTCCAGGCCAATGAAAGACCTCCAGAATCTGCACAAGTCTGGTCCTGATGGGGTCCCAGTGCTGAGAGTGGATGTGGACACAAGCCCCCATCCCTAACCTAGAAGCTGTCTACAGTTGATAACCACTCACAAACTAAAAATTAGTTTTCGCTAAAGAAATCTCACTACCCACTACAAACCAGTGAGTTTACTCAGAATTATGTGGGAATTGTAACTGGGTCTCTTTCCCTTTCTTCAGCAGTTAGGAGATTGACATAGGACCTCCTGAGCCAGGCAAGTGCTTGACCACTGAGCAACACAATGCTTCCACTTTATTGTTTAAGGAATAAGTTAGTGGGGTCTGAAATTGTTTTTAAAGTTTTATTTTTGGGACAAGGTCTACATGTGTAGTTCAGTTAGTTGGCTTCTAATTCACAGCCTTCCAGGCTCAGCTTGTCAGTCATGTTACAGGTTTGTACCACCATGCTGGCTGGCTCTTTCTAGAATTCTCTAGCTTTTCATCCTTGACTCTGGGGATAAGGCCTGGAAGAGCCAGGCTGTTGTCCTGTCTCTTGGATTCTGAAGGAAAAGGTAATACTAACAGTTGGTTCTGGAGATGTCCTGTGGCACTTGAAAAGAATAATAGGTTTGTATTTGTTAACATGAATTATTCAAGTTATCAGATGACTAGGGAGCAAGGTGAGGAAAACCACGCTTCAGCAGGTTACTTAAAATTCATCCCAACTCATCTCTCTGTAATGGAGACATCAGCCACATTTAGAGAAGCTAATACAAGTGTATGTGAAGGGGGTTAAAATGGAACTTGGATATACAAGTATGAAAATGAAAGAAATGCTGTTGCTCTGTAAACATAAACACTCAGATAGTTTTTAAAGAAATGGTAAAATTTACACCTTATATAATTAACCACCATGCACAATTAGGCATTAATGTATTATATGACCACTAATGTTAGAACTGTTTTATCCTCCATGAGAGAAGCCCCATAACTGTCCAGCAGTTGCTCCCTATTCAACTCCTCTTGACCTCTGACCTCCACAAACCCTATTGCTTTTTCTGTGGCTCAGTTATTTGTGTAAGTGGAATTCTGAAGCTTTGAGAATGACTGAACCAGAAGTGATGCTGTGGATTCCTTGTCTGATGAAGTGGGAGATAGATAGGGGTCATGGTGCTAGTACTGGGCACCTGAGCTTAGCCCAGGGGTTGGATAAAGCTCTTTCCCCTCAGAGGGTACAGGTGATATGTTCTGGTTTAAATGGACTTGGGATTGAATCAATTTAATAGACCTCCAGGAGGTTAAAGAGCTCACATTGAGGGTGGGATGGAGGCGGGAAGGTGTTGATGACGGACACTCTTTCCCTGCTAGTTTATCTAGCTTTGAAATGAGATATTGTCACTTTATGGGAGTGTGTAGAGTGATGGGCAGGGCTGCGCCCCGCCAGCACAGTTCATATCCAAAGGCAGCTGGTGCCCTGGAGAGAATGGTATAGGCAAAACAGGATGAGCTCAGGGACTCAGGAACTTCCCAGTACTTGCTAGGCATATAGTCAAGGGTGTACTTGCTGACTCAGCCTTTAGAGCCAGCATGGCTCGGATCTGCCCAGTGGAAACGTGGGAGCTCCAGGTGCCCTTTCACATGACCTTGGAGGAAATGGGTGGGGGTTTGGAGGAAGGAAGAGACTCTCCTGCCTCTAATCACATGACCAAATGCTAAAGTACCACCTCCTCACCTGGTTAGAGGGTCTAGCTAGTGAAAGTTAGTTTCCAGAAGGTGTAGTATCACAAATGAGACTCAGAGCCAAATATGGCGAAGGCTGAAATATCAGAGAGAGGAAGCACCACAGTCAGTTCTCACCCAGCATCTTACAACTTTCTTAGCCTCGATCCTGTTTGCTTCTATCAGTTGCTTTTCCCAGTGCTTCTGTTCTCTCTGAGTTTCTATAGCCCTTATATATCCTGTCCATCCAGGTTAGGATTAAAGGCATGTAGCCTTGAACTCACAGAAACAGAATAAGTTCTGTCTCTGGAGCTGTGGGATCAAGGGTGGAGGTCACCACTCCAGGCTCTCCCTGTGCTGAGATTAAAGGTGTGTGTGACTGACTCAGCTGTTTATCTTTGTATTCAAGGTTTAAGAATTTCCTGAGCTGTCTGCCTAGGATTTGACGGGGTGTTCTCTCCCCAATATTCAGGTTTTATTAAATATGTAATATATATCCACAAGAAGGTACACCCTTGCTCTAACTACCCCACACTGGACTGTCTGTGTGAGCCCAGGAGGGCTTTCCTGGTGATAGGGACTGCTGTGCAGCCGATGATCTCTGAGTGCAGCTCAAAGCATCGTGTTGGTGATAAGTTATAGAAGTAATAAGGCAATGCCTTTGTTTTGTTTGATTTGGGTCAGTATTCACTAGAAATACGCAACACTGGCAGCTGCATTATATGTCTGCCTTTGTCATATAGCTAGTCTTTCCACAGAGATGCAGGACGAAGATTGGGGGGAGGTGTTAGTTAGGGTTTCTATTGCTGCAACGAAACACCATGACTAAAAGGCAAACTGGGGAGGAAAGGCTTTATTTGGCTTATACTTCATTATTACTGTTCGTCACTGGAGGAAGTCAGGACAGGAACTCAAACAGGGCAAGGTCCAGAAGCAGGAGCTGATATAGGGGAGCTGCTTACTGGCTTGCTTCCCAGGATTGCTCAACCTACCTTCTTATAGAACCTAGCAGCCCAGAGATGGCACCACCCACAATGGACTGGACCCTCCCCCACTGATCAATAAATGAAAAAATGCCTTCCAGCTGGATCTCACGGAGACATTCCTTAGCTGAGATGCCTTCCTCTGATGATTCTATAGTTTATGTCAAGTTGATACACGGAACTACCCAGAGCAAGGTGGGGAGGGGGAGAGCAAGAACATAGTCCCTGGGCCTGCTCCTGAAATAGCGTTGGGTGCATCTGAGAGATTCCTTCCCTTGTCTCCCCCATCCCTAGCTCTGCAAAGTAGCTTCTGTCGACACGGTTCTTATTTCCTTTGACACAAGAAGTTATCTGCATCTTTGGTGAGGCTTCCCTAGTGCTTAAAAATGGGCTTCGACATTGGAAGATTGCCAGGTGCATCTGCCCCTGCTTTTTGAGTTTACTTTACTTTCACAACAGTGTGGGTGTAAAAGTGACTTCATGCTGGCTTTGCCTGAGTCTGTAACAAGTGTACCTGTTAGCCTAAACTACAGGAACCGAAGGTTAGCTTTCTTTGCACTCAGAACAAAAAACAAGACAAGGTTTCTCTGTGTAGCTTTGGATCCTATCCTAGAACTTGCTCTGTAGACCAGGTTAGTCTTGAACTCACAGAGATCTACCTGGCTTTGCCTTTTCAGTTCTGGGACTGAAGGCATGTGCCACTACCACCCAGACAAAAAAACCCTATTTTTTAAAGACAGAATTTTGTATGTAGTGTAGTTTGGCCTTGAACTCCTGACACATCTCTTGCCACAGTCTCCTGAGCACTGGGGTTCTATAGCTGTGTATCAGCACAGTAGATACAAATGCTATCTTATGTCTTCCTTTCAGTCTCTTTCAGTCTGTCTCACTTAGCTAGGCATGAAATGAGCAAATGTAAGCCATGAGCTGGTCTCACAGTAGCCTCGAGGTCAGTACATCTTTGTTTGGAGAAGGGGCGAAGGGGAGCTGCTGGGTGTGGATTGGCATGGATGCTGCCATGCCAGTGCTGTCCTGTCACCATGTGAAAAGCTAAAGACAGTTTAGCACAGAAAGCATACCAAGAGGCCAGCCACATGTGTGTTAGGAATTACCTTCCAGCTTTAACAGCTAGTGTGATATGATGCAATCGATTACTGCCACACCCTGATAGCAACATCACCAGGGGTAATAATTGTTAGTATAGTGTGTGAGTAGAGATAAGGAAGAGATGATAAAATGATACTGCTTTCATTTCCAGGATCAGCTGTTGGAGGATAAGAGCCATCCAGACACACATACGGGGAGAAAAAATACAGAAGCGGACACTTCACCACTCAGTCTCTCTCTGTCTCTGTCTCTGTGTCTCTCTCTTTCTCTGTGTGTGTGCCTGTGTGCAACACACAACTGTTATTTGAAACTCCTTCAGGGTTATGTAGCAGGAAGACAGACTCAGGCAGGCACAGTGGGCTCATGGTTTAGACAGTGTGAGGAGGAGCAGGTATCACCACAGCAGGACACCAGAGGCTTCAGTAGAGCAGAGGCTGGCCAGCAGCGGCAGCTGGAGCTACACGGGTATTTTCAGCTCCTGTTGAAATATTCGTGCATGGGTAAGAAGAAATGACACTCCGAAGTTGAAGAGACATGAGGAAATTGCTTTCTTGATGATTGTGATGGTTTCATGAGTGTGGCCATGTGTGTGATAAACTTTTCCTGGGGAAACATGTCTACTTACCTCAGAGGAGAGCTACAACAGACCAAAGTAGAGAGACCACCAAAGTCAGCTTGGTGAGTCAGTGAGTTTTATTGAGGCTACTTGCAGGAATATGGGTTGGTTACAGGAGCAAATACGACTCAAAAACAGCTGTATCACCAAAGCCCACCCTAGGATGGGTGACAGCTCACAAAGCTGGTGACCCAGAGCTCACTATACAACATGCAGATGGCTCAGCAGATTGGAGAGTGTCCTGTTCTGAGCCTCAGTTGATCTAAACTCCTTAGAGGCAGCCCTGCTGGTCTCCGCCTCTTCCAGACAGCTGGTCTGGTCTGACTATAAGTTTGGTTATTATAGATGGCTATTAATTTTTATTTTTAATTATAATTTTAAATGAGTTATATAAACATACTTTAAACGAGTAGAAAATACATACAACATAACAAAATTGACTTTAAATTTGTATCAATAAACTAAAATTTATCTTTTTTAGCCATTTTTATATCATGAGTCTTCCTTGCAGCCCAGCTTTCCTGCATCTCTGCCTTATCCTGGCAGAGAAGAGCCTAGTGAATTTGGTCAGTTTCAGGGATTTCCTTAAACTATTTTGAGTTATTTACCTTCCTATGCTTGAGGAGCTTCCTCCATGATTGAGTGTTTTGGTCTCAGAGGAAACATTTACACAACAATGCAGAATATCAAAATGTATCAAATTTTGTGTCATTTGCTGAACTTCAGTAATACTCAACAGCTTTGAGCTGTTAGTTCATGTCCTCTGTAGTCCACCATTTGACTGCCCAGTGCGGTGATTTTTAGTGTGTTGCCCATTTATTTCCAACCACTGTGACTTTAGAAAGTTTTCACAACCCCAGAAAGAACCTCCAGTTGCTGCTGGTCCTTTCCCCTCCTCCCCATCTTTAAGAAACCACTTGTCTGCCTTCCGCCTTTATGGAGTTTGGTATTCTAGACACCCATACAGTGGGGTCAGTGAACCTGGCTTCAGTCATTTGGCACAGTATTTTCAAGGTTCATCTATTCTGTAGTGTATCTAAATGCTTCCTTTTTATGACCAAATGATAGTTCTTTATAGGAGAATATCTTATTTTCTTCACTCCTCCTCAGCTGATAGATGAGGGAGTTTCTACTCTAGGCTGTTGTAAATGACCCTGATTCTTCACCACCATGGCCAGGAAAGCAAGAACCTCTGCCTTTGTCATCTCACTCTGTGCTCTTTATGCTTTTGGGTGAACAACATAAAACAGAGATCCTTCATATCCAGGGAGTCTTAAGTCCCAAGAGGAAGAATTTCCACGCAGGCATTGCTTTTGAGGCATCGCTGTGGTACATTCTTCCCCTCAGTTGGGTTTAACTTCACTAAGCATGGAGAAATGTTTCTAATCCAGCTCGAGTGAAATAAATTTATTTAAGTATGGATTCTGGTTTGTGAGAGATTTATGGAAATATTATAAATATGTCAGGGGTTTGAGGAGAAAGGGAAGGAGCATCCACAAGACTGAGGACCGAGGGAAAAGGAGATGAGAAAAGCAGGAGCCAGGTCAGCCAATAGATGAGCTCGGTAACAGGACTATGATGGATCTTCTTCTTACAGGAGGAGGAGCCAAAATGTCAGAGTTGGAGGAGATGCCTGTGCCTTGGGAGAGCAATTGTTGACCTGAAAAACCATGACCAGACAGGGCCCCATTTCATTTTTTTTTAAAGATTTTTATTTATTATGTATACAGCATATGGAAGAGGGTATCAGATGTCATTATAAATGGTTGTGAGCCACCATGTGGTTGCTGGGAATTGAACTCAGGACCTCTGGAAGAGCAGACAGTGCTCTTAACCTCTGAACCATCTCTCCAGCCCACCCCATTTCATTTTTAAGGATTTTTATTTATTTACTTAATTTTTAAATATTTTTTTGAGGCAGGTTTCTCTGAGTAACTTTCTTGGCTGTCTTGAAACTTACTTTATAGGCCAAACTGCCCTTGAACCACAGAGATCCACCTGCCTTCATCTCCAGAGTGCCAGGACTGAAGGCATGTGCCACCACTGCCCAGCTTTCTATTTAATTTTTGTAACAGGGTCTTACTTTGTAGCTGTGCCTGGCCTGGAACTCCTTCTGTAGATCAGGCTGGTCTCAAACTCTCTTGTTTCTGCCCCCTGAGTGCTGGGATTAAAGGCTTCACTGTAGCCATCTAGATTGGAGGATAATGAGGCCGTTGATGCCTCCATTCTCTGCTGAAGCAGGAGGACCCACTGAAGTCCTCCTGCAGCCTGGGTGAAAGCTTCTCAAGTGGTACCAGGTTGTGTTAATTTTTTTACTACTAGATATTAAGACTGATACTGGATCTATTTCTTTGAAGGATTATGGAAATGGTTGGTTTCATTTTAAACTTTCCACAGAGTTCCACGAAATTGACCATTTTGAGTGTAATAGATGGCAGATGTTATACAGTATACTCAGTAACCAGTATATCTGTTTATTCTTGGGCATAAGATGTATAGGTGAGCCAGGCAATGGTGGTGCATGCTTTTAACACCAGCTTTTGGGAGGCAGAGGCAGGTGGATCTCTGCATTTGAGACCAGTATGATCTACAAAGCAAGTTCCAGGACAGCTAAGGCTACACAGAGAAATCCTGTCTTGAAAGAAAATAAAAGTTTAGGCGTACAAGATGTTCTGTTTTGAATATGTTAAACCTGATTAAATGATATATAGTAGAATTTTGATGTACATTTCCTAAACTTCAAATTTTACTTGTACAGTGCATTCGTGTGTATAATTCTCTATGCCCACATGTGTATGAACATCATACTCTGCAGATGGTGCCTTTTCCAGTGGAACTTTTGGAGAGCATTGTCTCCGCTGGCCTGGTTATCATGCAGATTTTACCCTCATTCTCCGTAGCTGCAGGGCTGCTGTCTGGAGTCACAAAGCTGAGGTGGCAGGAGAGAAACTGAAAGCTAGTATATTAATTACAGAGCAAATTGCTTTTAAGGAAGCGCTAAGAATGATGAAGAGAACACATTGGCTAGATCATTAGCCCTCACAACTGCTTCTCTCCTCACAACCACTCCATACCTCAGCTTTCAAGTGTCCAAGGTACAGCTACGTAGTGAGTTGGAGGCCAGCCTGAGTTATGTGAGACCCTGTCTCAAAAGAAAAGGGGAGGGGGCATTCTATTAGCAAGTTAGGAGTCAATCTTTCTTGAAGAAAGTGTGTTCCCAGATAGCTGGTAGGCAGAAGCATAAAAGATAACACAGAAGCTGAGGTATCCTTTGAAGGAAGTACTTAAAAAGGAAGGAGTCATGATGAAATAGGAAATTAACTTTGAAATGCAGCATGCTTCTTCTTCTTTTTTTTTTTTTTTTTAAAAAAAAAATCTATTTAGCTTTATTTATGTGCATTGGTATGAAGCTGTCAGGTCTCTGGAACAGGAGTTACAGACAGTTGTGAGCTGCCATGTGGGTGCTGGGAATCGAACCCGGGTCCTCTGGGAGAACAGCCAGTGCTCCTAACCCCTGAGCCATCTCTCCAGCCCCCTGGAGCATACTTCTTAACAGTTTACTGTGTTCAGGGACCACTTACTGCTTTTCATATTTTGGCAATTAAGTTAATAAGCAATTTGCTGTAAATACACAGAAACTAGTTTTGCTTAACATTTCAAGGGGGAAAAACACCTTAAGCTAAGGGTAGCTGGAGTTGGCTTATCTGACCGGCCGCAGCCATAGTTGTTATAATAGACCTATAGTTACCATTTTAATAGCTTCACTGTCAGAATAGCTGACAGTTCAGGAGAGAGGAAAACAGCTTTGTGTTTACATTTTCTCCTCTTTTTTCCTGTCTAGAACTATTGATAGCACCTGACACCTTTTATAATTGTTGGCATGTGTCTACTTCAAGTGTGCTTCATGCCTATCTCACCTTGCTAGAATCCTAAAAAGGGGAGTTTTCTGAGGTTTTGTTTGTTTGTTTTAGGGGTCATCTTACAGATAAAACTCTTTAATGTCGGCCTTGCCTTATGATTTTGAGTCCACAGAGGAAGTACGATGTATGGTACATTTGTGTATGAGAAATAACATGCAGCTTGCCTTCTGCCTAGAGAGTAGAGTGTGCTGAGAGTAGCAGGTACCCAGCAGCAAAGAGCTGACAGCTGTGGACTGGGTATGAAGAGGTACGGGCAACAGAGAGGATCAGCGATTGTGTTCCTTACGGTTCTGTAGTGCAAAGTCTCAGTTAATTCTCTGACTTCGTTTCCATCATGATTAGTCGTGATTTAAGAGCATATATTCCTGCCCTGGTTAATAACTTAGGAAACTCAAAACTTAACGATTTTCTCTCCCCGTCCTGCCAGGTGCTGGATAGTTTACTAGTCCAGTATGGAGTGGTGGAGAGCTGTGAGCAAGGTACCTGTCTTCTGAATTGCTTTCAAATTTATAAAAGGAAGGAAGCAGAAAGAAAACTAACCAACTCTCTTTCTCTCTCCCCTAGTGAACACGGACTCCGAAACTGCAGTTGTAAATGTAACCTACTCCAGTAAGGACCAAGCCAGACAGTAAGCGGCCGAGCATTCCTGTCTGTCTGTAATAACTAGGTTGAGTACAGTCACTTGTATTTTGTGGTCTTTTAAATGGAAGAAGGGCTGGTGGGTCACAAAAGGAAACTTTATTTTGTATGTTTGACTCTGGCTTTTAAAATCTGTCTGACTAGTGGGAGTCTGCGTGGATTTAAAGTTTGTTTCACTTTTAATTTATCTTTAATACCATCTGCAAAGCGATGTATGAAGCTAAACTACATCCTATTTGCAAAAAGCCTTGAGTCAGAATACTTTTTCCAAATTATGTCATTTGCCTCCATAACTCTCTTTTTATCTGCAACTGGTAAATTGCCTGCGTTGACAACAGTTCAGCCTTGGCATTTCCCTTCCTGAAATCAGTCACGATGGCCCAGCTCACTGAGTGAGCAGACATTGAACCAATGCACCTTGCAACTAATAGCTTTTCAAATCAACTCATGATAATTTTAGTAATTTTGTAGGCATCAGGAGAGGAAATAGGGGACCCACAGAAACTGCCTTTGCTAGTTCTGCCTAGACCATGAATGCAGGGATGGTGCAGGGTTCCTAGCAGCCAGTACTAGGACTGGAAGTCTCACCTACCTCCAGATGCAGGACAAGAATGGATTCGTCTTTTCTGTGGGAGAGTTGGAAGGACCACTTTGGCCATCTCTAAGTCCCTAGAGGGGAAATGATCTTTAACAGTGAAAATTCAGGTTGAACTTAAGGGGCAACCCCTGCATGGAGGGAAGGAGTCCCATCCAGATCTTGAAGCGCATCTACAGTGGGAATAGCCTATCTTCCTGTGCGAGGAGACTTCTGGCAGCCCATGGAAGCCCTGTTGCTGGCACAGTCTAGCCAGATGGTCCTCAGCTGGAAAAAGATTTTTAAAAGACCACTGCTAAGTGTGTGGCTTGATAGCCCCAGAGCACATATCCCAGGACTGAACTATACACTGAAACCTAGCCAGCAGATTGCCTCTAGGTTTAAGAGGAGGAACTTTGTACCAGAACTAAGCATTGTTCAACCAGGGCAAAGCTGG
This sequence comes from Sigmodon hispidus, assembly GCA_004025045.1. NCBI lineage: Eukaryota > Metazoa > Chordata > Mammalia > Rodentia > Cricetidae > Sigmodon > Sigmodon hispidus. Next base: position 109,910 of record PVIH01002685.1, read on the forward strand.
TCAGAGCCGCAGTGTGCAGGGTCACAGATTCAGGTTCTAAAATATCTGCCAGATGTCGAGAAGGACTTGAAGGGGCGGGACCTGCATTTCCAGTCAACACAGCCTTCCAGGTAAGTGACTAGCTTGGAGGCCCAGATTTAGAGCCAGCATTTGTCCCCCAGGGTGACAGGTCTGGTCACCTGCCTTGGCAAGGGTCAGCCAAGAGCAAGAACAGCATTCACATCCACTCGTCCCTGAAGCACTCGCCCAGAGCTGTGATTTGACTGATGGAGGACCATCTACACTGGCAGGGCAGCAGTGTCTGCGACCTGAGCTTGCAAAGATCTGCCTGGAAAAGTGAGAGGCATCCGGGAGCCGGGGAGGGGCCCAGAGACCCTGACATAGCAAAGAAGGCTACTCACACTTGGGCCCCGCCATGCTCTCTCCCTCCGTCTGTGGCTCCTTTGTAAATATAACAGGCCCACTCGGCCCCGCTCTGTTAGCATCTTTGCTCTTTCTTCTTCCGTTTTCCTTATCTTCCTCCTTTTTCCTCTTTTCTTCTTTATTTTCCTTTTGACAGCCATTTCCAAAGAAGGTGTATGTAGCGAGCGTGGTTTCTAGGGGCGCCATGCCTCTTTGTCTTGAGAGCTGGAACTTTTCCAGGTTGTCGATTGATTATTTTTTCTTATGTTTTTTGGTAAAAAGAACATAAATACTTTAGTCAAAACTGCCCTTTCCCCCTGTTTTCTTTCTACTTACTTTTCCTGCCCCACCCCATCAAGTGAAGATAAATAATTAAGATTAGGGCAGAATTAATGAAATGGAACTGAAGAAATAATACAAATTATCAAAACAGTTAGTTCTTTGTAAAGATAAACAAAATTGATAGATCCTTAGCCAAACTAAGGAAAAGAGAAAAAAAACCCACATCAAGATTTAATTGAAAAGGAGATATCACAAAAGATACTACTGAAATTCAGAAAAGTCATTAGAATTTACTTTTAAAAAAAAAAAACAAAATTAAAAACCTCATACATTTTGCTGGATTGGAAAAATCTAAAAGAAATGGATAATGTCTAGATGCTTATGACTTACAAAATTAAACTAAAACATCATAAAAATTTTCAGTAGATCTGTAATAAGCCAGGATATTGAAAAGCTAACTAATAACAAAGTCCCTCAGCTCCCAGATGAACCCTAAACCCCACCAGCTAGCGAGGAACACCAATGCCCTTCAAACCAGGCCATACATTAGAAAGTGGAGGAAGCTGGAACTACTCATATACCAAAACCAGAGAAAGACAACAGAAAGAGAATGTCACAGGCAGTTCCTCCTCAGAAACATAGATGCAGAATTTCTCAATAAAGTACTTGGCAAATGAATTAAGTTATGCATCAGAGAGATGTTTCACCATGATCAATCTGGCTTCATTCCAGATGTATCAATGTCTCAACAAGTTGTGTCAGTAATTCTATACATAAATAACCTAAAATACAGAAATCATTAAGCAGTTTCCATGCATGCAGAAAAGGCTTTTTTGCTGAGTCCAGCCTCAGCTCAGGCTCAGGTCCTGAGACAGGGAAGGAGTATCGAGGCAAGGAAGATTCTGACCATCAGGTAGATTGCACTCAAGTGGCCCAAATAGCTCTGTTTTTATTTATACTTTAAGACTTTTTTTCTTTTGCTTTGTTTAACAAGGTGCACATGAGCAGTTTTTTATTATCGGCTTCTATTTTTTGACTAAGAAATACATCATAATCATTATAAAGCCCTCACTGTGCCCCTTTGTTACCCAAATACACTCTTCCACCCCCTGCATAACCTCATTCTAGACAGAGTTCAGCACTTTTACAGGCTTAGCTAAATACCGAGCCAGATGCATCCTGCTCCTGCAGCACTGATGTCAGCTGGAAGCTACTTGTGGTCAGAGTTAGAAAGTAGTAGGCATGGGCACAGTGCTTTAAGAACAGCAATATTTAAACCCAGACAATTCTTCCATGTCTGTAAGATATACTCTTATACAGTTTCTTTTTCCCCTAGAGTGTCCCATATCTCAGTCTCTCTGTAAAAGGTACTCTTTCCCATCTCACATACCATTCTTCTTCCACCAGTCTAAGCTCCTGTGGATGGTAAAGATGAATCTGTCCATCTTACATTTTCCTGTCATTTTTTCTCTTGGGACATATCACATTCTGCCCTGGATTCTGTATGCTTGTGTCCAGGACACTTGTTCCCAACAGATGGCACTATGTGTACTCCTGAGGCTCTCCCCTATCCTTACTCTCCTCTCTAGAACTGAGAGACAGGGTTAATGTTCCAAGTGTTGTTTTCTCATATGTACCTGTCTCTGTTGGGTCAGAAAGGTTCCAAGGATTAGGAGTTAGAGTTAGTAATTCCAGATAAGAAATTTTAGAAGCATTAGCCCCCTGCTGATTCTAAGGGGAAATAATCAAGAAAGAGAATTTCCAGGGAAAATTACAGCTGTTGGCAAAGTGAAACTTAAAACCACCAAACAAATCAACAATAGCGGGCTGCTTGAATTCAGCAAAGTCCTTGCAGCCTTGTGGTCCATTGGTCCTGGCCTAGTGAGAGACCATCTCTACAGGCTTTGGCTTGCAGAGATCCATTGGACAGGCATTCACACCCTGCTCTGAGACTAGGCTGCATAGCAACAGACACTCTGGTTGCCCTTGAACTTTGTAGACCAGACTGGCCTCGAACTAACAGGCCAGCCTGCCTTTGCTCCCAAGTGCTGGATTTAAAGGCATACACCACCACTGCTCAGCTTAGAAAAGGCTTTTAACAAATATTCAACATCTCTTCATCAGAAAAGCCAAAAGACACCAGAATTAAAAGGAATATATCTCAGCATAATAAAGGATGTTATAACAAACCTGTAGCCACTCTCATACTAAGTGGAGAAAACGTCACTAAGACTGTGAACCAGCCTCTGGTTTCTCCACTCCCAATCAGCACAGTCCCTGAAGTCCTCATCAGAGCATTCAGACAAGAGAGAAATGAGAGGTTACAAATCACACAGGAAGCCCAACCATCCTTACGTGCAGATGTTATTATTCTAGACTCTAAAGACTCCCCCAGAAAACCCTTAGAGCTGATAACCACTTTGAGCAAAGTATCAGGATACATATTAACTTAAAAAAAAAAAAATCAGTAGTCTTCTAGTATACCAATGACAGACTCAGTGAGGAAGAAATCAGGAAAATAATCCCATCTACAAGCCAATAAATAAATAAGTTAATACAATACCTTTGAATAAACCTGACCAAGGAAGCAAAAACCAAAACATCTCCTACAGTGAAAAATTTAAAACATTCAAAGAAACTGAAGCTACTAGAAGATGAAAGAGCTCACAGATGCTCATAGGCTTGGTGAGTTAACACTGTGAAACTGCTTATGCTTCCCTCTTAATCCAGTCATGTCATAGCACAGAGAACCACAGCAGACCCTGGATGATGGATGATCTTGAACACAATAATACTGGAGGTAACACAATGTCTGATGGGCATAGGCAGGATTTTCTGAATAGGGAAACAGTGTTAGCAGTTAACAAATTGAAACCTCATGAGACATACAAGCTTTAGAACAGCAAAGACAATGATCAAGTGACAAGACCAAAGGGTACAAGACCTTTCCTGGCCATACATTTGACAGAGGATTAACATCTAGAATATACAATGAAATAAAAGACTGAACAAGAAACCAGCCAATCCAGTCAGTAAATGACTCAATAAAATGAGTGGGTGCTTTCAAAAGAAACCAATAAACATAAAAAGTCCAACCTAGCAAGTAGTAGTAGTAAGATAAAACTACTACATTGGAATTCTGTCTCTTCCAGTCAGAATTACTCATTAAAAATCAAAACAAAAACCAAATAACAAATGTTGGTGAGGATGTGGTTAAAGGGTATTGCTGGTGAAGCAGAAACCAGGTTGGCCACTATGGGGATCAATGTGGAAGTCTAGTATAGCTCTGAAACTCTTGGGTTAGCTACCTCGAAGGACTCCAGGTGAGCACATCACTTGCACGTAATGTTTATTCTAGTGTTATCTACATATCTAGAGGAGGCATGTTGAGATATCCAACAGCACAGGAATGTACAAGGAAGGAGTAGTGTAGATAGACACTGAATTTTTTAATAGCCATAAAACAATGAAGTTGGGCTAGAGAGATGGCTCAGCAGTTAAGAGCACTAACTGTTCTTCTGGAGGACCTGAGTTCGATTTCCAGCATCCACATGGCAGCTAACAACTGTCTGTAATTCCAAGATCTGACACAGTTATACATGGAGGCAAAACACCAATTTACATTAAATAAATAAATAAATAAAATAGATTTTTTTTTTTAAAAGTGAAGTTACATGATACAGGAAAATGGGTGCACCTGGAGATCATCCTAAGTGAACTAAGCCAGTCTGAGAATGATGAGTGTCACCTTTCATTTATGGTTCTGGATTTTTAAATATAAGATTGTGTATGAAGACTTGTGAAAGTTCAAGTGCAACTGTGGGACCAAAGTGGACCAACAAGAGAAGAAAGGGTAAGGGGCAGTGGTATACAGGCAGAATAGACCAGGGTGGAAATATTCTTATGTAATACAGTACATGTTTAAAGTAAGAACTTTCTGGACTGGAGAGATGACTTGGCAATGCACCAAGGAATGGTGTTCAATTCCTAGCACCATGTGGGGGCAGCTTTCTATACCTCTGGTTGTAGGAGGATCCAATACCACTGGTGGCTTTCGGCATGTAGTCACATGAAATAATAAACCTAACAGCTTTTAAAAAGTTAACATTTACAAAGTTTTTTTCTTTTTTAAGTGGGAATTTAGCTACATTGCTCCCTGAAGGCAACAGTCATGGAGAGGAACTAGGAACCATGGAGAAAGATGGCAATCTGTATGATACAGTGGGACCCTTAAATTGGATGATGATCTTGGCTCAGTATGTATGTAGTGCTGACCGACCCCCTTCTATTGATGGTGCCAGTGAACTTGGCTTCCATGAGACAGCCACAAGACGGACAGATACATGTGGTTTTCTGCCATCTTTCAAAATAACTCATTTTATATGTTTGAATATGCTTCTACAAATGTATTTCTCCAAATGCATAGAGTGTGATTGTAGAGATATGCTATGACTCTGTTGGTTAATTCCAAACTTGTTGTAAAAGATTTTGAGGCTGGATTTTTTTTTTATCTAGCCTAGGGGTTTAGCTTTATTTTTATAGCCTTGGTTAGCCTCAAATAATCACACACAGGTTTATGTTATTTTTATGCTGATTGACTTAGGGCCTAGGCACATAACTTGTTTTTTTGTTTTTTTTTTTTTTTTATCTGAACTTATCTTGTTTAGCCACGCGGCTTGGTATCTTATAGCAGCATGGTAGCTTTTTGTGTGTGTTTTGCTGTCATTTTTTGTTGTGTCTGTGGCAGCTTTCTCTGGCTCTCTCTCGCATCTGTCTCTGTTCTTCCTGTACTCAGTTTTCTTAGCCTGGTAGCCCCGCCCACACTTCCTGTCTGTCTTTTGGCCAATCAACTTTTATTAAACCTATAGGCGAGACAAATTATTTAAAATATAACACATAATCCATTACACAAACTGGATACTTAACTTTTTTTTTCCTTTCCAGTGATGAACTATTAGACAATAAGTTTTATAGATATTAACTTTGTATATGTATGTCTACAGGATAAACATTTAAAAACTTACTAGGGTATGTATGTTGGGGTGTACTTCAGTGATCACGTTAGAGGTCAGAGAATAACTGTGTAGAGTGGGTTTGTCTCTTCACTGACACACCTTTATCCATTAAGCATCCTGCTAGCTCCAGAATTACATTTTCAGTTGTGTGATCCTTACAGTGCTTGGGCTCATTTGTTTGTACACCTGGCTCTCTATTCTCTCAGGATAGGAGTTAGTGAAATCTTGCCAGTCTAACAGGGGGAAGTTGTTGTGGTAATATTTCTTAGTTATAAGTGAGACTGAATGCTTTTAACTTTTTTTTTTTTTAAATTTATTTTATTTATTTATTTGCCTTGGTGTTGCCTGGAAGTGGAACTACAGACAGTTGTTAGCTGCCATGTGGGTGCTGGGAATCGAACCCAGGTCCTCTGGAAGAGCAGACGGTGCTCTTAACCGCTGAGCCATCTCTCCAGCCCCGCTTTTAACGTTTTTTTTAAACATCTTAGTTTTCCTTGTTTGTATCCTTTATTTTAAAAAAAATTGCATTTTACATGAGAGTTTAGGCATTATATTGTAGGGTTATAAAGGCAATGTTTTACAAATTGCCTTCTTCATCTATGGACTCTTATGTCATTACATCCAGCCTTTTACAACTATGAGGATAGAAGCCTGTGAGCAACAAGGGGGACAGGCCTTAACTGCAGTAGACCAGGAAGTCGGTGAGGGGCACAGCCCATGCTTCCGGTGATCTGTAGGAGTAGCTGGTATAGCCAGGTTTCAGCTGGGTGGAGAATTCAGGAGAAACCCCAGGTTTAGGAGATTGCTGAGTGCCCATCTTAGTGGCCTTATTTCTTTGCCTTTTTAAAATATAAACATTCTACCATCTGAGAGCCAGGTGATGGTTGCACACACCTTTGATTCCAGCACTAGAGAGGCAGATCTCTGTGAGTTCCAGGCCAGCCTGCTTTATAGAGCGAGTTCTAGGACAGCCAGGGCTGTTACACAGAGAAACCCAGTCTTGGCGCAGGGGTGTTAAGGAACACAACAACAGAGCATTCTACAATCCGAGCTCCATTCCTGGTCCCTCCTCATCAAATGGAATCACACTGTCTCCTTACCTCATGAAGCAACTGTGACTAAACTGCTCCTTTCAAAACACTTACTATAAAAGCTAGAAGCTGCTGGCAAGCGCTCAGGTGAGCAGTCATTTTGTGTTCCTTCATGAGTTCATTGCTGCTGGAAATCAGCTGCTCTGCACAGTGCCCTGCTCCTTACCATCAACACTAGACCCATACCTGTTTGAGAGGATTCTTCTGATACAGCTGTGTCTAAGACAGACTTTACCCTGGAAATTTCTGCCATTTTGTGGCTAAGGAAAGTCAGTCCATAACACAGCTATCAGAAATACACGTTTATTTTAAGCTTAAGTCTTGTATTACTATATAATGTAATAACAGTTTGGAAGTTATGAAAGAAGTTTCTGTTTAAGGAACTGCTCTGAACTAGAGACACTGAAGTCTCAGGCTTTCCTCTATCTTTTAGGGAGGCTGATGTAAAGCTGCTGACATGCTGCTCTCTGAGGGCCTGTGTGTGTGGAAAAGAACCTACTAGGTGTATAGGTATTTGAACCTCACCCAGAACTTTGCTTAGATTCTTGTTTTTATCAGAAAACACAGCTCAGGCAAGCAATGCAGCCCAGTTGGTAGAGTGCTTGAGGTTTGAGTCCCAGCACTCTGTAAATTGGTGTGGTGTACAAACATGTAATCCCAGTAGGTCATCCCAGCTACAAAGCAGTGGGAAACCAGTCTGCATGGGACCGTCTCAAACTAAAACCCCAAGAACTGTTGAAGCTTTGAGTCTGTCCTTGCAGATTTCTTTGTAGCTCATGAAGTTACCATTTCAAGTGGAGAAATTTAGCTGAGAGCTTTGAGGAGGAAATCCCTTTAGACTTCAAAAATTAAGTATGTAGATTAATTATGGGAAAAGAAAGGCAGAAGACTGACACAGAGTGTTGTTAGTTTCAAACTAGCCTGAACTCTTAGCAAGGCCCTGTAGCCAGTCTCTGTCTCACCCAGCCCCTGCTATTCAGATAAATCTCTCCTACCTGTGGTCCCACAGCCACTTATAAAATAATTACTCAGAGGCTTATATTAATTACAAACTGGTTTATGGCTCAGGCTTCTTGTTAGCTAGCGCTTACATCTTAAATGAACACCTTTCTCTTCATCTATGCTTTACCACATGTCTCATGGCGTACCAGCATGCTGGTACATCCTGCCCCTCCCCCAGCTTGTCTCCTCCAACCCTGCTTTTCTTCTTCCTGTGTCTCCCTTGGACACCTGGCTGTCTCCTATTTCACCATAGGACCATAGCAGCACATATTCACAGCGCACAGAGAGACTATCCCATGGCACTTTCCCTTTTCTGTCTAATCAAAAAAGAAGGTTTTAACAACATAGTAAGAATTACATATAACAAAACAGTTATCAAGCAAGAATTACAGCTACAATAGTCTATTTATATTTGGCAAATATATATAAAAACTGTCATCCATCCTGTTTTTGTGAGTCTGAAGTTTCCTATCTAATCTACCTTTTATCATAACTAAGGGAAGCTATAATTATAATTAGTCTTCAACTTCATCAAAGACCCCCCAGAAGGATATATTACCCAAGTAAACAGGAAGTTCATTACAAGCAACTTTAAAAATTCTAGATGTGACAAGAGACATCTGGCTGTCTGGACAGTCACCTAAAGTTCCTCTGCAACATTGGGGCATCCATCTTCAGCCTATAGCCCTAGAGTCTCTGGCAAACCTTTCAGTGAAACAGGAAATTAGAAGGACTGCTCTGCCCATTATGGTAAAGTTTGTCAGTCACTTCTCCCTAATGTCTGGCAGATATGAAGCAGGAACCTAAAGTATCATTCACTTTGTTTTGGAAAGTTTAGTGGTTATTTTTCTATGGGTCCTGCATGTCTAGTTTATACAACATACTGTCAAATAGTCCAGGCAAGAGCAGTTTCTTGCCTTTGCCATAGAAAGCAAACTTTAGGGGGCTGGAGAGATGGCTCAGCGGTTAAGAGCACCGTCTGCTCTTACAGAGGACCCGGGTTCGATTCCCAGCACCCACATGGCAGCTTACAACTGTCTGTAGTTCCAGTTCCAGGCAAACACCAAGGCAAATAAATAAAATAAATAAATAAAGTTTTTTTAAAAAAAAGAAAGCAAACTTTATAAGTTTCTTCAATCCCCATCATCTTCTGAAGTAATTGGTGCTGCCAGGAGCAGGCATGTCTCATTGTTCAGAAAAATATAATTAAAAAAAATTTAAATGCCATATTCTGTCTTTGAAGATTACCTACCCAATTGAAATATATTTTTGTATGCCTAGAAAACCTAATTAATGTGTTTATAAGTTTGATTATTATAGGTCACTAGCTATTAATCTGTATTTCTTAATTCATTACAATTTTAAATGAGTTAAATAAACATACTAAAATAAGAGTAGAAATATACGTATAGTATAACAAAGCTGACCTTAAATTTATATCAGTAAAGCAAAATCCATGTCAATGTAAAGTATTTTGAGATTAGCATTGTCTTTTTGGATCAAAGTAAATTCAATAATATACTCTTTTTAAAAATCATTTCTATATCATACTCCTCATCCCTAAATTTTTAGAAAGAGATTGACTATGACCATTAACTATTTATAATTAACCCCCTTTAAATAAAAACAAACAATATTTTGAGAATTTGGGTATAGTTTTCTATACTACTTGCTGCTAACCAGAACTGCTGGTAATTTTACGGGGACCCAAAGAAAATTTAGGATTATGGTTAAGCCCTGACTAGAATAGTCTGTGAGGCTGAATTATCTCAGCCAGTTGTCTTGAAGCTGATAATGTTAAATCATCTGAGTCATGGCTGTCATCAGAGACCCTTGCGGGGGGATCTTGGTCAATCAAATCATATTAGTCTAGAAGCAATCCACATGTTCTCATCTTCTGTGGAAACAAAAGCAGAACCTCTTTTCCAAAGCAACATATTCTTAGACCCAAATTGTGAAGTCTAGATACCTTTAAAAAGTTTATATGTTGGTTTAACTTAGCAGCCTTTACACTTAAATATCTTTCTGCATTTAACTCATTTACAGTCACAATATATACATAATCCAGACTCTACATATTTTCCATCTTCATGTAGCTTATTTCTTTTATATTACTTTTACTGTCTTTAAAGACTTTTTTTAAAAAATACTTTTTTTATATAACTGTTTATGCTCCTTTTCCTTGCTCTTCCAAGCCTGTGTACATTTTTATACATACTATGGCCACTTTAGAGGTTTTTTCATCCGAATCTGCCCTTATTATATACCCTTTAGCCTTTTATCTGTCTGAGCAAAAGCCTTAAACCCGCCATGCAGCCCCAGCTTGTACCATGACCCATGTGAGATGGCAGGAATCGCATGTTGTCCCTCCGCTCAAGCATGCATGCTGCAGCCAGGTCATGTGTCTCTACCAAAGCCTGCATGAAAGACATGAACTAGGAAGTTGCTCTTGGCTCTGTTTTAGAACCTTTTTAAAAGTTCTCTCAGGTATTAGGTGGAAATTCTTGCCATCATGTTTGGGTGCCAGTTGTAACTAGAAGTTTCTTGTCACCCAGCCCTGTTGTATTACAGCCACTTATAAAATAATTACTGAGAGGCTTTTGTTAATTACAAACTGTTGGATCAATGGCTCAGGCTTCTTGTTAGCTAGCTGTTTCATCTTAAATGAACACATTTCTATTTATCTATGTCTCCCCACATGTCTTGTGGCTTACTTGTGTTCCATTACATCTTGCTGCCCCACCACAGCAAGACCCTGTCTCATTAAGAACAAATCAAAAACATCAAAGGAAGAAATAAAAGAAAGGCTAAGCAACAAGATGAACAAATTTTGTCATTCAGAAATGAACACTGTTAAATTTCCCACCTTTGTGGTCTTCATACTACATAGCATACTTCCAAAATTGGTTTTACTGCAATGCTTTGTGGGGTTTTCTTTTCGTAAGTTATGTTCATTGTTTGAATGTATGCATGCACATGCTGTTGTGTATGTGTGGAAGTCAGAGGACCACTTCTGAGAGTCAGTTCCATCTCTCCACCCTCTGGCTCCTGGTCTTGGATCATCAGCCTTGGCACAGGTACCATTACTGGCTAAACCAGCTCACTGGCCCCTATATTGTTCTTTGGAAACACAGTCTCTTGCTGAGACGTGGAACCCATTGAGCCCTAAGGCACCACCTGTCCCTGCTTCCCCTGGGCTGACATTGGAAGTGTGTGCTGCCATTCTTGGCCTTTTTTGTGGGTGCTGAGAATCAAATGTAGGTGCTTCTTCATGCTTCTGTGGCAAGCACTTTACTGATTAACTACTGGCTTCTGTACCTCAGTATTATTTTTGGTTTTGTTTTAGAAGTACTTTAGTCTCAAAGCCCTTTGTAGGTAAATGATTGTGCTTTGTCCATAATTAACATGCATCCATGCAATGGTGTTTCTAGGATTTTGGTGGTTTGTGCTCAATTAATTATCAACCTCCAGTTCTTAATATGCCTCTCTGTTTCCTGCAGCTGCCATTGAATGCCACAGTAGACATAAAGGCTTATATGATCTATAGGCATAAGGCTGAGAAAGCCAAGATTTAGTGGCTATATCTGATGGAGTTTTTCTTGCTGTTGGGAACTCTGTAGAGTACCAAGGCTATGCAGAACCTCACGTGGCAAATATGACCATTCTTGCTCAGGTCTTGCCTCTTCTAATGAAGCCACAGTTCTATTAGATTAGGGTTCTGCCTGGTCCTCTTATTTATCCATATTCATCCCCCAAAGGTTCCATCTCTAAATACCATAAGTTTAGTTGGAAGCATTGAAACTGCGTCATGGTACAAGAACAGAACTACACTCATGACCTACTTAAACTTCATTCTGTTAGTCCATAGCTCAGATGGCAGTGATGCAGGGAGTCAGAAAAGGAGACTATGGGATGTTGGCATCAACTGCTAGAAAGACACTTAAAGAACCCATCATTCTGAGCTTTATATACGGGACAGCAAATATCAAACCGAAAAATGGTCTTTCTGGGTAGCACAATTACTTAGTAGTCAAATTGGATGAGAGTGATAGCTACAAGCCATTCACCTTTATCAGCCAGATTGCTGTGGGGGGTAAATTTAGCTTCTGGTTATCATTTCTTTCTTCTCCCCCTCCCATTGGTCCTCACGTTGAACTTCCTATTCTAGCAAGGCGTTTTTGTTACCCTAATAAACTTATAAACAAAAATTCTCAAATATACTTTTATTGTTTTAAATTTATTGTTTGTGTGTGTGGGCGCAGGTGAGCTTGTGCATGTACATAAGTCAGAGGAAAACTTCAGGATGGATTCTGTCTTCCACTGGGATCAAACCCAGGTCTTTGGTCTTGTGCTAGTAAGTCACAAACACCTTTGCCCACTGAGCCATCTCGGTGGCCCCTTCACCAGCTTCTGAATGATTTAAACAGCAACTGAGTGCTGACTAAGGCAGGATGGAAGCAATGCATACATTGGCTAAGATTCCAAAGTTCTATCGAATGGTATGACAGCTCCTTCTCAGGTCTTAGAGGGGAAACGGGAAACACAACAGCTGGTCCTCATGCATCTAGCCAGCCACCGCCACTACCACAGGACCGCGCGGACTATCATTCCCCATGAATGGGACAATTTCAGCAGTTGATTTAAAATCTGCAAACTAAGAAGCTTCAGCTATTGCTCTGTACTAGATGACTCCTTTGGAGTGCCTCGATCTGGGGGGGGAGACGGTGCTGAGGGGAGCTTGTGTTGGCCACACACAGGACTAGATGCTCATGATAGAGGAGGGACTGATTTCTTACTGCCTGCAGTGGTCTGAACTGGAACATGGGTCCCTGGCTGCACTGGATACCACAACTTTCTGCTTTCTCGCTTCCTCCCTGGGAGAATCTCTTTTCTCAGAGCAACACTGGTAAAGCAGTGCGGTAGAATGTAGTCCTACTAAATGGGGAGTTGTTTTTTGGGACATGTGTGTTTTTGTTTAAATTGCTCTGAAATACACAGAAGCATTTGACAACCTATTCTTTTCTCTGCTCCCATGAAGCAGGATGTCTGTGTGTCTGTCTTAGTCTTTTGTAACATTCCTGGTTTCATTATATGGTAAGAATCTTCTCAATGCCGAAGCCAGCAGTGCTCAATTTTATAACGAAAGGTAGACGGTGAACGGCCTTTTAAAAAATGTCTAGGGTTCAATTCCCGGCACCCACATGGCAGCTCACAACTGTCTGCAGTTCCAGTTCCCAGTTCCAGGCAAACAACAAGGCAAATAAAGTTTAAAAAAAAAGAAAAAATGTCTACATAAGGAGTTGTGATCCCTTCATCTAGGTTTTGGAGGTTTTTGGAAAAAACCTTTAATGATTTCTGACAGTCAAAATAGCTTAAAATTACTTTAAATCTTTAAAATGGTTGAAATTTCAATTTTGTGTAGTAAATGTGCATCTATGTATTAATAAAACCTCTATTTTCCACCCTCAGAAATGGGCAACATATTTTATTACCCTTAATGTACATTTGCTGGAGAGGAAGTGGGAGGAGAACCAAGGTTCTGTCAGCAGGGGGCATTGAATAAGGCGACCTCTGATGCTTGTGTGATGATGCCCTCTGACATAAAGTCATGTGGAAACATCTCAGGACACAAAGTATCTGGAGGAAAGTCAGGCAAAGAGTGTTGCGGGTCACAACTACAGCTTTAGGGCAAGCTGCTGACCTTTGTTTCTGAAATCTGCAGAGCTGACCCATTTTCAGAGATGCTGTTTAGCAGCCACGGGGAAGGTGACAGCCAGCACATTGTTCCTGCTATATATTAGAACTGCAGATCTCGGACAAGGGTTCTTTCCTGTGTTGGGGATGTAGGACATGATGACATGAGGAAAAGCCCAGAATTCTGTGCGAAGACACCATGAACCCTCATGGCTGCCCCTCAGTGCCTTCCTCCCTGTGTGGTGCTGAGACTCCGTTTATCCTCTTTCCATCTGAGAACAGAAAGTAGATGTTCAAGGAAGGAAATGAACTGAGAAGCCAGAAATGAATGCATGAGCCATAGGGGAGAGCGCTTTATGTCTTTATCTTCCCCTGCGTGAGCTGAGCTCAGATCCACTCACACCGAATCTGACGAGAGCTGGATTGCCTAGGAAAAGTGTGAGAGCACACACTCACCCCTCCACTCCCACATCCCTCCATGCTCCATTTTGCTGTGCCCCAAGGAGTTAAAGTGTGAGTTATGAGTGTATGGATACTTGAAATCTTGGCTCCAGGTTCTCTGCCAATGTATTGCTCAGCTTCCCCATCTAAAGTATGCAAGGTAAACTATAATGGGATGGAACTTAGTTTCATAGAAATAAGAGCCAACCCTAGAGGGGTGCTGCATATTGTGTGCACGCACAGGTCCTTACATAGGCTTTCTTAAAAGACAAACTCAGCCTGCTTTCATGGTCTGAGAAGGTGAAGAGTTACTGAAGCATGGCTGACGTGGCTTCTGGAGACTGGTATGTCCTAATTCTTGGTCTGGAGGGACTGGGACTCACAGGTGAAGGTCCTCACCTTCTTACCAGACAGCCTGATGACCTGTGCTTAGTCCTTAAGCCTGACTCCACAAAGTCCTCTTCTGACTTGTACATGTGTTCTGAGAACCCTCACCAATAATAAACGTAATTTTAAATCTCTCTTTAAATATGTGCCAGAATTGTGTCCTGTGCCATATCAGTGTTACTGTAAAGCTGGAAATGCAGGCAAGGCTCAGGCTCTCACCAGGCGCATCCAAAATATAGTTGGTAGAAAAGTGACCTCCCTTCTTCCGTCCGTCCGTCCGTCCGTCCGTCCCTCCCTCCCTCACTCTCTCCCTCCTTCCCTCCCTCCCATTAATTTCCTTCCTGAGATCAGATCAAAACCCCACTCATGCTGAGGGATCTGCGTTATTGTCTGGGTGTGGCTCATCATGAAATCTTACACGTATGACCAGTGTCCTGTGGTTGTCAGGGGTGTTTGCTCACCGAGTCTTCCATCCCTTGAGCCCCCGAGTTACCCTGGACCTGTTTGCTCCTTTCCTTGGTGTCTTTCCAAGCTATTACTAACTTCTTGATTGAATTATCAAGAATTTAACTTGATTTTTCTGTTTCTCACTAGTAGATGAAAATTATGTGCCTTTGGAATCCATTAGCCTTCTCTAGGTGTGGGCTTCAAAGAAGAGTATGGTGGGGTAGGACGTGGACCGCACGTGGCTTTCTTCACCAGCTTTGGAAGTGACAGCTCTGAGTAGCGGAGATGGGTGGCTGCTGTGTGCAGGGTTATCATATCACTGCTTTCCTTCTCATTTTCTGTCTCTGGTGAATTTTCAGAGCCTTAGACAAACTGAATGGATTCCAATTAGAGAACTTCACCCTGAAGGTTGCCTACATCCCGGATGAAACAGCTGCCCAGCAAAATCCCTCACTGCAGCTCCGAGGGCGTCGGGGGCCAGGGCATCGAGGCTCATCCAGGCAGGCATCTCCAGGGTCAGTGTCTAAGCAGAAACCCTGTGATCTGCCTCTGCGCCTGCTAGTTCCCACCCAGTTTGTTGGAGCCATTATAGGAAAAGAAGGTGCCACCATTCGGAACATCACCAAGCAAACCCAGTCTAAGTGAGTACATGGGAATGGGGGCTGTCCTGTCTCCTCCCCCTTGGTGTTTAGCATTGAGGTGTAATGTCCAGGAACTTGCTGTCCTTTTGAATAGAGTTGGAGGCTTTCTTTCATATTGCTGGGGAATGTGGCAGGGGAAGCCTTGTGATCTGATCATGCATGGTTGGTTGTATAAACCCTCAAAGGAAACCTCATTCTCTCCCATGAATGGGAAGCAAATGGCACTTGATGCCAGTGTGATGGGAAAGGCCTGGCAGACTACAGGAGAGTGCTTGTGACCCCCAGCCTGCAGTGCCCCGCCTGTTTACTCTCACCATCAGAATAGAGATGGCATTATGTCAGTGAAGAATAGTCATCCGCCGGGTATGGTGGTGCACACCTGTCTCAGCGTAGGGGCAGGAGTGTCAGGAGCTCCTGGACATTCTTAGCTACATAGGGAGTTTGAGGATAGCTGGGACTGTGTGAAAC
Organism: Sigmodon hispidus; assembly: GCA_004025045.1. Classification (NCBI taxonomy): domain Eukaryota; kingdom Metazoa; phylum Chordata; class Mammalia; order Rodentia; family Cricetidae; genus Sigmodon; species Sigmodon hispidus. Next base: position 125,780 of record PVIH01002685.1, read on the forward strand.
AAACAAAGAGCTGGTAAGACAGCTCAGCTTGACAACATTTGACATGAAAGCAATTGCTGTGCAGGACAGCCACCTGCATCCCATGATGGGCTCCTGAAAATTGTTCTCTGACTTTTCAAAAGTGTTTTAAGTTACATTTATTAGTGTGTGACTGCGAGCTTGTAAAGTGCTCTTAATTGCTGGGGCATCTTTCCCACCCTCCTCTGAATTTGCTTGTACACTCAGGCATGCACACATCCATACTCGCACACCACTCACATTTATAATACTCAATAGTATTTAAAGAAAGATTCATCCTCTGCTTGTAATTTGTCCTGTGATTAAGTTAGGATGGCTTTTTCTTGAGGATGTTTGGTAATGTTATTTGTCAGGCTTTAAGGGAGGGAAATACTGATCAAATATCAGAACTCACTTTGTTGGAGTCAGGCAGGATGCAAATTACAGGTTACTTGTTTTTATCTGTAGACTGTGCCGTTGTGCAGTGTGTGGATAGTTTGAATCCAAAGAAGCTTACTGATAAACTCTCCCTCCGTCCCCACCTCTGCTCAGCTACATGACAGGCACATTGCTGGCCCTGTTCAGCCAGGCTTCCAGAGCGGAAGAATTCCCTAGGAAGGAAGTTATTGGGAAAAGAGCTTGTGTGCAAACAGGTTTTTCTGCAGCTTAACCCAGCTACAGGAATGACTTGATGATTTTACACTTAGTAAAAATAAGGATTTCATGGGACTAGAGAAATGGTGCTGTGTGTCCTTTGTGTGCTCCATGGGCCTCAGGCATTCATGAACTGAGAGGTCCTTTTCATGCAGAACCTAAACAATTGTGTCTAGGGATGGCTCTAAGTTCACCCAGCCCTGCTGGAATAGCCTGTCCTTCTCACGCCTGCTTTGGAGAAAGAGACACTGAGTGTTGGATACTTGTGTGCAACATTAATGATCCCAAAGTCATACCGGGTAGGAAGAACAGTCGAACCATTTTCTAGGTCAGGGCCCCTTAGATTTTACTTGTGACTCCTTTTTACCTGAGAAAATTTGCATATCTTTCAGAAAATGGTCTGTAAGGTTTAAGTCAAACATACTAAGTCCTTAAAAATGTATTTTAGAGTAGTTCTTTGATACTCGTGTAATTTTACAATTGAATAAGGTTGAAAACTGATTTGCATAGTGATGAGATAGATGTCTTCTTTGTTGCCACAGAAAGAATTAAACCTTGGCCACTTTATTGACACTGCAGTACCTGGGGCATCTTGGAGTTTTCTAATTCTGTGCTCATGGTTGAGCACACTACTTTACATAAATATGTAGTACAAAATGGCACAAATATATTTAGGCCCTTCTATAAGTTTCTAGAAATTCTGTCTGAATCCCAAGCCAAAAATATTTAATGATTTTTTTTAATGAAACTCAAATCAGCAACTCAAACACCAATTTCTAAAGTCAAATATTCCTACACAGTACAATTCAAGGATATGCCAATTTGATGTGTGTCGAGGAATGATGGGGTAGGAAAGTGTGAAAAGTCTGTCTTTCTCAGTTAAACCAGTATGTTTGCTAAGAACAGAAAGCTTTGGGTTACAGTTAAAGCTCTGGGTCTTCACATAACCTTGGATTTGAGGTGTCGAAGGGAGTGTTTCGTGGTGTAATGCGAAGTGCTCATGTTGTTTGTTCAGAACCAAAGCTACAGTGAAATTACATGATCCGTGTCCAAGTGCTTCCAGAAACACATCGGGTTCATTCATTCCACTCAAGATTTGGAAATAAATTCTGGCTACCATGTGCTTGAATGGGGAGGGGGATGTGACAACTCCTAGGTGTGGAGGAGAACTAGTTCTATTGTAGATGTATCTGTGGGAGAGGAGAGCCAGAGGCAGGGAGCTTTGGAAAAGTCCAGAGTGGACCGGACTGAGCTGAGTCACAGGAGAAGAGGAGAGAGGAGGGCCAGGTGCACCAGCCAGGAGGTCCAACGGTACAGAGAGAGTGGGTAACCAAAATGGAAAAGCAGGCCAGCATCCACTTTGATATGCTAAATAGACACCTCAGCCATGTGTCCCAAGCTTGAAACCTGACAAGTCAGTGTTCAGTAACCTTTGTATTGCAGAAATTGTCCCAGCCCTCACATTTAGCTCTGGGAGCCATGTAAGGGTGTGGTTGCCCTTTGCATCAGCAGGTTAGTCCTCTGCAAGCTGCAAAGAGATCGGTCAGGGGGCTGGAGAGATGGCTCAGAGGTTAAGAGCACTGACTGTTCTTCCAGAGGTCCTGAGTTCAATTCCCAGCAAAACCACATGGTGGCTCACAACCATCTATGATGAGGTCTGGCGCCCTCTTCTGTAAAACTGTATGCATAATAAATAAATAAATCAAAAAAAAAAAATTAAAAAAAAAAAAAGAGATCGGTCAGCTAAGGAGCACTGACTCAACTGAACTGTTTACAGAAAGTGGGCAGATGGGGGCAAAGCGGAGGAGTGGCTTTGTCATATCTGATGATTTGACTGTAGAGCTCTGCTGGTGAATTTAATTAATTCTATCTGTTGTAACTAATCATTACCAGAACCTCTGTTTCTGGAATAGTCCCAGGGGAGGGTGCTGATCACCAGAGCAACATTCCCTCCTCAGGATTAGAGTTTTATAGCCCAGTAAAAGGGTGAGAATACACAGAAGGAGGGGTTGTGGCCATGTTAGTGGAACACCACATGGCTGATAGTGACTGGGTTTGACGTAAATTGGGAGGATAGTTCCTGGGATTGGATCTGCTATCTAGGTAAACATTCATGTATTATATATTCATAGTTCTTATTTGTTTTATTTCTACATTACCTTAAGTTACAAGTTTTAATTCTGAGTCAAGTTCTAATAAAATGAAATGCAAAGCATAGTTTATTGGCTTGTTGAAATGGCTATTCTCATGGCAGCAAGACCGTTAGGGATGAAGAACCTTGAAGGATTGACCACCCAGCCATTATTTAGATTTCCCTAAAACACACGCTCAGAGGTAGTTAATGCTCTTAGAACAACAAACTTAATTTATGGCTAATTAAAAATGTACAAATGCATAAATTTTTTAAGAATGGATTAGATTTTTGTCACCGCAGAGTTCTTAAGCTTTGGGCTGTTGTACCCCTTTATAGGACTTCTTATTCGCATCTATTAATTTGTAACTTTAAAAAATAACACATGCTATATAGTGCATATTTTTACTTAAGATTAAGGACACTTATTGTGTTAACACATTTGGTAAAAAAAAGTAGCTGCAGATGTAGCTTAATGGTACTTGCTCCTTGCACCCAGCATCCTGGGCTGTAGCATCACAGGTACACACAGGCTTAACCATTACATTTTAACAAGCATAGTAATAGTTGCAGGGTCTATTGTTGGGGTGGTTGTTTTCTGTCTGTTTGTTTTAGTAGGAATAGTGCTACGGTGGCCATTACACCCCCAGTGTTCTCTGGCCAGAGGTGACATTTGACAGATTCTGGAATGTGTCTTGGTTGTCTTGCTAGAGTGAAGACTGCTGCTGCCATCTCATAAGCAGAGACCACAGCCGCTTCTGAATCCACAGAAAGAATTAACTTGATGTAAGATGTGTGAATGTTGGGGGTGAGAAGTACCATCTCAGCCCACCTTTTGAATGGTTAGGTCAAAAATGATGAGGAGCCTGTGAGCCTAACAACCTGAGTTTGATCCCTAGAGAACATGTAACAAATTGGATGCAAGGTAGTAGCTATCTGTAACCCCAGCTCTCCTATAGGAGCTTGGGACAGGAGACTCTGGGAAGCTTCAAGCCCGATGTTGCCTCAACAAAGTGGAAGAAGGGAGCCAAGTTCCTTGGATTCCCATGTGTCATTGTAGTATGTGTGTTGCCTATACTCACAAACATCATCCACAGCAATCAGTTTTTTTAGTCAATTAGCATTTTACCTTCAATTGGTCCTGCCAAGGTGCCACCAAAATGTGGATCAGCCTCATTACCCTTTACTTCACCAATATTTAATTTTATGCATTTTCAAATATTTACTGGCCCAGAACAAAAGACATTATGTATTATATATATTACTAGCTGGTTTAAATATTAGTGGAGTTCATTAGCGACTTGTTTTTTGTTGTTTAGGGGGGGTTTTGGTCGATTGTTTGGTTGGTTTTATAAGCAGGAATTTTCTGTGTTTTCCTGGCTGTCTTGGAGCTTACCCTGTAGACTAGACTGACCTTAAACTCTGTGATCTGCCTGCCTCTGCCTCCCAAGTGCTGGGATTAAAGGTGTGCTCCATCTGGTTTGTTTTTTTTTTTTTTCTTTTTTTTTTTGTCACCTCTTTGGTTCCATTTCCCACCACTGTTTGTTGCTGACTTTGTCTTGTAAGCAAAAAAACTAGATGAGTAAAATCTGCCATGGAGTGACTCATGAACATTCTGGGTCTCGATAGGGGACCAGCTTAGCTGTGGGATCCCAGTTCTGACACAATCAACATGCACAGTTCTCTGTATCTCAAGCTCTTGACATCATAGATTGCTCTGAGAATATAAAGGGAAACTTTAAGCACACACAGCTTAGGCAGAATTAGCAGATGCCCATGCTTGGTTGGATTGAGAAGAGAGAGCACTTCTGGGATTGGAATGTGTGGGCTGAGGTTATAGCCCAGTGCTTGCTTTGTGTATCAGTTGTGTGTCTCGATGCTACTGTAAAGCAACTGAAGGACAGTAAGGCTTGTGTTGGCTCATGGTTCTAGGGAAGACAGCCCCATTATAGGGGTGATAGTGGCCGGAGCAGGAGGCGCCTTGTCACATTGCATCCAGTCAGGATGCAGAGAGGGATGGTGTTGTACCCATGTCAAGGGACGCCCCCCCCAAAGACAACCAGGGCGCTGGACTGGATGCAAACACATGAGGGTCTGTTTATTGTTATGGACAGGTTTAAACGAACCCCAGTCGGCACAGCGGAGGGTTATTGGCCCAGCCCAGAGATGAGGAGTTTTTTAAAGAAAAGCCTGCATAAGCAGGGTGCTGCATGTCTTGGCATTTCAGGATTGGGTAAAAGGGTTATGGGGTACAGTAGCTACTGGCTGAACTTTACGGGCATGAATCCAAGTCCTGAATCTGCTGGATGAACTTTCGGCACCAACCAAACTTTGGAATCTATTGGCTGTCAGGCACACTCCCAAGTGCTCCCTCCTTTCTCGAAACAAAGCTTTGTAAGGATAAATCCATGCCTTCAATCCAAAACACAATGGAAGATGCTGTGTTTTGCTTAGTAGGATCCCAAGTCCATGAAATGGCACCACTCCCATTAGAGCGTGCCTTCCCCAATCTATAAACTCTCAGACATTCTTGGAAATCGGCTCCATGGTGATTCCAAACCCCATCAAGATGAAAATTGAGAGCACCCATAATAACAAGAAGCATCGCAGGTTTGCCTGAGTTGGGCATGGGGGTGAATGTGGTCTCAGCACCGAAGGCAGAGGCAGGAGAATCCGAAGTCAATAGGGCCTTTCCCACTTTGTAGCGAGTGTAAGCCCATCCGAGATGTGGAGAGAGACCTTGTTGTAATGCTCTGCTGCTGACAGGCCATCATGAGTGTCCTTTAATGAAGTGGGTCTTTTTGTTTTTCTGGAGTCCTGGTCTTGCGGTTGGTGATTGAAGACTCCTTGTGAGTATGCACTGACTTTTTTGTCTTCCTCCTATTTGCCTGCCATCAGAATCGATGTTCACCGGAAGGAGAATACAGGGGCTGCTGAGAAGCCCATTACTATCCTCTCTACCCCTGAAGGTGCCTCTGCAGCTTGTAAATCTATTCTGGAGATTATGCATAAGGAAGCTCAAGACACCAAACTGTGAGTAAAGAGACCTGGCCTGCCTAGAGGGCTCTGTGCATTGCTGTGGATTCTCTGACACATTCTTGGGAATTAATGCTGTTCTAATGAGCCAGTGTTTGCCACTGTTGAGGTGGTGTGAACACTGAGTCTTTTATATACTGAAATACTCTACTTTCACTCATCCTGGGATATGTGGCAAGCAGCAATGACGTGGAGAAGTGCATTCAGAAGAAGGCAGCCTGGAGGACACAGCCACCCAGGGCTAGATTTACCCCAGCCCTTTACTGGCAGCCCTTGGGCATTCTGTTTCCATCTTCACCCAGCCCCTCCATGCACAATAGGACACCAAGTGTGAAAGTCTCTAATTCTAACTCTACCGTTGGAAAGTTAGGTTGGCTCCTGTGCCACTTTGATGCACTGAATATAGCCCAGAGCAAGGCTTAAGGAGGTACCCTGAGACCATATGGCCTTTATTTAATTTGTAAATATGTAAGTATGTCTCAATGATAGGTATGTTATATGGTATGATAGTTTTTTAGTATAGAGAAAATAAAGGGAAAGCAGAGCCCCCTAGTGATATTTGAGAAGTACGATCTATAACTTAGAACTTCTGAAAGGGGGTCTGGGAAAGCAGCTCAGTGGTACAGTGCCTGCAGGGTAATCTTGAGAACCTGCCCTTGGATTCCTAGACCCACATCAGAGCTGGATGTGCTGCTGATATTTGTGTGTCTCTGACTTTGAGGACATAGAGACAGCAGATGCTGGGGGTTCTCTGGCCAGCCAGGCTAGCAAATCATGGATCTCCAGGCTCTCAGTGAGGGACCCTGTCTCAGAAAACAGATAGAGCATGATAGAGGCAGGTATTTGACACATTGACTCCTGGCCAACGTGTGCATTCAGGGATGTACCTACATATGTGTGTATAGATTCACATACAACCTAAACACAGAGAGAGAGAAAAAGCAAGGCACAGAATACAGCGTGAAAGCTCCATTGCTGCTGATACTGTCCCCGAGCATGACCTCTGTTGTATTTTTAGAGCTTACTTTTCTCCAGGTGTGTGTTTTCAGGGATATCCTAGGTTTGTACTATTTTGATTTGTACATTGTATTCTGTGTTGACTAAGACAATCCCATCACTGAATGTAGATATTCCCTGATGTGAATAAAAGAAAAACTTTCCTACAGATGAAGCCCTATGTAAATGTCTGCTGTTATTTACCCACCAATCTGCATGACTTGCTGGAATGTGGGTCAGTTGCCAACTCAATTTAGCTGAGGCCACATAACATTTCTCACTGGGTAGTTAGGGAGTGGGTGTGTAATGAAAGGGCATTGTCTTTTTATCACTTTCTCTGATGTTATGACCATTCCTACTTACAGCACAGAGGAGATCCCCCTGAAGATATTAGCTCACAATAACTTCGTAGGACGTCTTATTGGTAAAGAAGGAAGAAACCTTAAAAAAATTGAGCAAGACACAGACACTAAAATCACAATATCTCCGTAAGTGCCGTCTTGTTTGTGAATTAGGGGACATTGAGATCCTGTTTTTAAGATGTGTGTTTTGTACACCCTTCCCTGCTTACATTACAGCTGTTCCAGTTCTCCTGCCAGGCCAAGAACAAGATGGTTTCTGACCCTCTTGAGATGCTGTGTGTTCTCAAAGAGGTGGCAATGAGAGCTTATCTCTCGACATGACAGTCATATTTTCTAGCCAAAGTCTTCATGGTATTGTTTGACATTTATTTCCCAAGTCAGAATCTATAGCCTAATTCATTTTCCTTTACTATATTACAAATTATTCTACCATTTGACAGCTTAAGACAAGCCATTGCATTACTTGTTTATATGGGCTAAAAATCCATAAGCAGTTCAGGACTGTAGCCTGGGGTCTGTTCACAGGGCTGCTCTTGAATATTTTCACCATGGAGAACTGCCCTCTCCCGGAGCGGGTGAGTCAAGGTAGAGAAGGTGCTGGAAGTTGTAATGCCTTTCATGATGAAATCTCAGAATTCACACACTAGCCGTTTCCTGTATGGTCTGCACAGGTCAGCCCTATTCCAGGTGTAAAGGGACTGCAGATTTCTTTTCAGAGGGCATAATTTTAGAAGTGGGCTATCATCCTTGGGGTATACACCTGGAAAAGTTTTTCTTTTCCTGAGGTGATGATCCTTGGTTTCTATCATAGGATCCCAAAAATGGCTGATGAACTGAACATGAGTGATAAAATCACAATACAAAATGATTGACAGGGTTGGCTTGGGAGTGGAGGTTCAATGTGCTTATTATTACATATGTGCTTACATAGTCTAAGGAGACTTAGACTCCATTATAGAACTCATTTCTTCATTATATGATTCAAATGTTATACACATAAATCATTTGATATATAGTGTGTGTATTTATATATATGCATATATCATCTGGCTGTGGTTGAGAGTTGTTATATTTAAGCGCAGTTAGTCTCCACCATGTTCCTAGCACTGAAAACGAGTGTTTAACTCTGAGAACATAAAGGACCACCTGCCCTCCATCCTTTGAGTCTAGGTACTTAGTCTGTTTCCTGTGATAAATGATGCTTTTCCTTTCAAGGCTGCTGGCTACTGTTGGCTTAGGTGCACCCAGACAGAATTTCTCATGGCTTTGAAGCATCAGCAGGACCTGGGTTAAGCAAGGAATTTCTTAATATTGTCTGTTTAGGGGTTTAGATAGGGTCAGCATGGACCATTTAAAAAATTTAGTTGGGGGGCTGGAGAGATGGCTCAGCGGTTAAGAGCACCGTCTGCTCTTCCAGAGGACCCGGGTTCGACTCTCAGCACCCACATGGCAGCTAACAACTGTCTGTAGTTCCAGTTCCAGGCAAAACACCAAGGCAAATAAATAAATAAATAAAGTTTTAAAAAAAAATTTAGTTGGGGGCTGGAGAGATGGCTCAGAGGTTAAGAGCATTGACTGTTCTTTCAGAGGACCCAGAGTTCAATTTCCAGTACCCACATAAGTTCACAACTGTCTACATCTCCAGTCCCAAGGGATCTGACACCCTCACACCAATGCACATGAGATAAAATTTTAGAAATACCTCTAAAATAGAAAAGAAGAAAGCCGTGTCTAAACATGGACGTAATGAAACTGTGCCTAGTCACTGAAGGTCTGGAAGGAAGTTGTACAAAGCTTGGACTTGGGTCTTTGGGTCTTGATGAGTGACTTTCTTGTGACATGGTCCTGTCATTTGGTTTCAGCCGCCATCTGGGACTGACTGATGGTCATCTTCTTCCTGTCATTGTTATTCTGTCTCCACTTCCACCCACAGATTGCAGGAACTGACGCTGTACAATCCGGAGCGCACCATTACAGTTAAAGGCAATGTTGAGACGTGCGCTAAGGCCGAGGAGGAGATAATGAAGAAAATCAGGGAGTCTTATGAAAATGATATTGCTTCCATGAATGTTAGTTCCGATGGAGAGTTAAAAGATGGCTTTCAATGCATTGATATGAACTCTGTCGCTTCATTATGAAAAGTGGTTTGAATGACTTGTCTGTACCATCTCAAGTACCCCAGGGCAACACAGAAGCCTGGGCATTGGCCTTAGCAGTCTCTCTGATCACTAACAAATTAGATGGCTTTTGAGCCATTGTTTCTTGATAGGCGAGAAATGATGAATACCTGCCTACCAAAGGTTACTTATTACCTCCTTCCTGTTTTAATTTGAGGAACCCTAGTGCAGGAAGGATGTGAGGATTAGAGGCAGATGAATTAAGTGTGATTCCCTGTCACCTGTTTGTGAGCAGCAACTCTCTTTTCTGTATCAAATAGCTGCTGTCTCCTGTAAAATATTACATGCTTCTTAGGGTTACAGGTGCCATGCATGTAAAAGTTACTATCAGAAACAGGCAAGAGCCAGGCAGTATGAAGCAAGCCCAGCTACCTGGAAGGCTGAGGTAGGTGGGCTGGGAGTTCAAGGCCACCCTGAGCAATCTAGAAGGGCTTTGTCTTAAACGTGATCGTAGGGGCTTAGGACTGTGAGTGAGAATTTCATGTGGTAAATGTAGCGAAGGCTATGAAAGGTAATTCCTGCCACTGTTTAATGGATAGAATTGTGCAGACTTTTAAAAGTCCAGCTTTTAAAAAAGTGCTCCTTAAAACAGGAAGTAAATGTTTTAACAAAGTTTGGTTGGGCCTGTCATAACAGTAACCTGAGAAAGGAATATGACAGTATTTTTCTGAGAAGAACCTGGAATGCTGGTCATTTTGTCTCATGGTGGCCTGCTATCTTTACATGATCCTTGCTTATCTAAGTGTTTCATAACTGACTGAGAGTTAATCCACCCTCAGAGGCTGTGTTAACAGTATCAGATACACTCCAGGTCAGTCCTAGCCTTCACCTTTTTCAGCCTTTATAAAATTAGGGCTGGAGAGATGGCTCCGTGCTTAGGAGGACTTGGCTGCCCTTCTAGAGGACCAGCATTTGATTCCCAGCACCCACAGGGCAGCCCACAACTATCCTTAGTTTCAATTACAGAGAATTTCTGGCCTCTGTGAGAACTGCATGCACATAGTGCACAGATATACAGGCAACCAAAACACTAACACACATACATTTAAAAACTGGAAAAAAAAAAATTAGACAGACCCAGTGTTCCCTTGATGGCCCCCGTATTCACTCCAAAGGTATGCTTAGCTCTGGTGCTTGCGGTGTGAAAATGGGGCCTGACTTTTGAAGGATTTAATTAGAGGGCAAGGAATGACTGAAGATCTTTACACCGGTGTTCTGGTGTTCTGTGTACCTAGTTAGTACATCTCACTTCCCTCTAGCTGATATAAGACTTGTAGGGTGTGTTTATGGAAGGTCCACCCTATCAGACTGCCATTCTGTCCTAACTTCTTTGAGCCTTGAGACTCCTCAGTGCAGATGAGGATCGAGGCAGGGCAAACCAGCCCTCAAATATTACTAGGCTGAGAGGTGTAAACAGTACCTGTAGTTCTGTGGGAATACTTGCTGTGTTCTAAAACTGGAGTCTTAGTGTGCTATTTTTTTTCTTTATTAGACTAGGTCACAATATGAATACTGTCATTTACAAATGTTTACTCCTTTCTGATTGAAAATTAAGGACTTTTTTGTTTTGCTTTTTCCATTTCAGCTTCAAGCACATTTAATCCCTGGATTAAATCTGAATGCCTTGGGTCTGTTCCCACCTACTTCAGGGATGCCACCTCCTACCTCAGGACCCCCTTCAGCCATGACTCCTCCCTACTCACAATTTGAGGTAAGCTCTCTGGCCTTTGCTGTTAGACTTTATGCCCCAATTCTACAGTCAGAGCTAAACGGTACAATGTTCTTGTGAACTATGTGCTGTGTGACCTGTCACCTGTTTGGGGCTCATGTGTGCTTTGTGGCATCTGTCAATAGAAACTTGACCCCAAACAATTTGACCCCAAAATTAATAAGCATAGTTGTTTTCAAGTTTTGGATTGGTAGAGCTGTGCAAACATGTCATTTCAATTTAAAAAAAAAAAAAAAAGTTTGGTAGATTTGTTTTGTCGTTTTGACTTTTGGTTCAGTACTGGGGTCAGGGCTTGTTGTCGTAGGGTCCTGATGGTTAGGTCCTTTATACAGTTCCTCATGTTGTGGTTGAAAGGACCGGTGTTGGCATAAGACACGGGAAGACCAAGTTCTCAGGACAAAGGAAATTTATTTGCCCCCGAGGGACAGAGGCCAGGGAATTAGAGAAAAGGCAGGAGAGTAGAGAAAAGGAGCAGCAAGGGGAAGGGTACTTTCTGGCCTCTAGATAGAAAGGAGACAGACGTGACCTATTGGCACGTGGCAGTTTGTAAATGGAAAGGGAAGCTTTGTGTTACATGAGGTGGTTAGTTTGGATTGGGCGTGTTAATTAGGGTAACTGGTTGCTGGACTTCAGTACTTTGATAGCTGGACCTTGGTAGTCTGCCTCAGGGGGAGGAAGTAGCAAAATCAGGAACTAGACCTCTGTGGCTAGCTTTAGGAGTGTAGTTTAGCAGTTTAGCAAGGCAGAGGGAGTGTGGGAATGGCAAGGCTGTTAGAGCCTTGTTTGCTGTTCCTGGGCCTGCTAGAGTCCTTTAGCAGTGACCCCCAACCATAAAATTATTTTTGTTGCCAATTCATAACTGTAATTTTGCTACTGTTATGAATCATAATGTAAATATTAGTGTTTTCCAGTAGTCTTAGGTGGCCCCTGTAAAAGGGTCTAAAGTGGCTGAGAACTGCAGATTGAGAACCCTGATTTAGAGTGTCAACACAGAGGGATTTTAGGAGACTTCCAGGCTGGTCATTGTGTGCACTCCTGTTAACGCAGAGGGGTGTGAGGTTAGGTTCAATCTGGATTCCACAGCAAGACTTTGTCTCTCAAAGAAAACTTTTTTCTCTCCTCTTTACCACCTAGAAAGTGGGTAAACCCTAACCCTTAACTGCTTTAGAGGGTCTGTATACGCTGGGTTTGTTTACCATTGAGTGTTTACTTTCCTGTCAGTGAACCAACATAGTTCCCTGCCCACTTCTACTGTATACAGAACATTGAACAGCTTATATTTATAAATACTTGTAACAGGGATGGAGAGATGGCTCAGAGGTTAAGAGCACTGACTGTTCTTCCAGAGGTCCTGAGTTCAATTCCCAGAAACCACATGGTGGCTTATAACCACTTATAATTTGATCTGGTACCCTCTTCTGTATACTGTATACATAATAAATAAATATTTAAAAAATAAATAAAAGCATATAACAAATGTATTTATCAAGGCAGGGATTTTTAAATTTTATTTTATGTGCCTGAGTATTTTGCTCACATCTATGTGTACATGTGTGCCTGGTACCCACAGATGTCAGAAGTGGGGTGTTGGATATCCTAGAACTGGAGTAATGAATGTTTGTGAGCTGGGAATTAAAGCCAGGTCCCCAGGAAGAACAAATGCTCTTAACCACTGAGCCTTCTCTCCAGCCCTGAGGCAAGGATTTGGTTGCCGTGTAGCCCAGGCTAACCTCCTGCTTACTCTCCTCCTGTTCTGCTTTCCCAGTGTCGGGAGCCGTTGGGCTTTTCATAAATCTTACTTTGATATCTGGTTTTTGAGAATAGCTTTGCAGCCAGAAGACATCTATCAGGAAAGTAGAGCATCATTCAATTTGTAGTCATTAATATCCAGCATTCTAGAGTCCATGGTGAATTTATCTCTCCATTTATTTGACTCTCTGGGTACATGAACTATGTGAACGGTAACTCCCTTGCATGCTACAGAGAGATGTTTCCTGCTACAGTCAAAAATGTAATTGTGTTACTACTCTGAGTAAATACACAAGTAAATTGACATTGGCATTCTTCAGGGAATGCCTTTCTGTCCTTAAGCCTATAGGCTGATATGGTATTGTGAGCCATCTCCTTCAGGTGTCTGTTTCACTTTTATAGGAGTAAGCCATGGGGAGCCAGCCAGCCAGCAAACGGTGTGTGTTCCTCATGACCTCTGATCTGCTTCAGTTCCTGCCTCTGCTCTTGTATCTTTTTCTGCAACCCATCTGCCATAACTAGTGGTTTGGGCCTAGAAATTATGTAACAAATCTGAGGCTAGCTTTCACAATGGTAACTAACCACCTGGACATGGTAGCTACTTGGGAGGCTGAAGAAGGGAGGATCACCTGAGGGCAACCTAGAGAGCCTGTCTACAAAACAACAGACATGGAGTGGCAACCAGATATCACGTATGGATAGATTGGTTACACCTCACTGAAGCCCTCAGCTCAGATAAAGGTGCTGTGGGACGTAGATGGCAGATCTGTGCCATAGAGTAGTCTTGGGGAAGGAAGCCCGGGTCATTCAGGTCTAGCCCAGTTCGGCTGTGAATTTGTGCCACCGAAGGTCAGGCTCTTCACTGCCCTGGGTCTGTTTTCACAGTGAAAAACTGAGCCGAGCAGGGTGACACTTTTAATCAGTGGCTGGGGCAGGAGTATTGCTGGGAGTTCTAGGTCAGCTTGGCTATCTCATGGGACCATGCCAACCAGGAGTACAGAGTGAAACCTCAACCCGAAACCAAATGTGACAGTTGCAGACCCTGATAATGAGGATAAATAATGTCTAAAGACTTTCAGGTCAAATATTTCTTTTGTCTACAGAGTTGAGTACTGTGTGCATTGGTAGTTGAGTGAAGGGCCTAAAATAGATATTCCAGAGTGCATTTAGATCAGTTTGTGCTGGTTAGGAGTTTGTTTCTCAACTTGATACAAGCTGGGTCATCTGGAGAGAAAACACCCAAATGAGCAAATGCCTTTATCAGTCACCTGTCTGTGGGGCCCAACCCACTGAGGATGGTACCCTGAGTCTCCATAGGTGATTCTGAGTTGTATCAAAATGAAGATTGAGCAAGCCATTGAGAGCAAGACAATAAACACTGTTCCTGCCTTGAGTTCCTGTCCCGGCCTCCCCTTCCTGATACACTGTGATCAGGATGTATAAGCCAGATATGCTTTTTCTTCCTTGTGTTTTTGGTTATGGTATTTATTACAGCAATAGAAAGCAAGCTAGAGCAATTGCTTAAATTCTGATATCCCCAATAGTTGATTACAAGTGGACACATTTCTGCTAGGTTCAAGTTTACAAGCTGACATGTTCCTTACATTTACCTACCATGTGCTGATTATGCAAAGTCATTGCGCCATATAAGGCTGTATCTAATGGATGCTGCTATTTACCACCCTAAACCAGCTTTCTCTTTGGGCAGGTCCTTATCTTAGTTCTGTGCTCAAGCTCATGGTTTGTATTGAGGTGCTATAAATTAAAATATGTCTTTAACTCTTTTGTTTGGTTGCTGTTCTGTCTCTGTAGAGCAGCCTCTCCCATTACAGATGGTAAACTGATAGAACATTCTTACCATCTGTCTTTTACACTTATTTGGACACTTTGTAGCAAAGAGTCCTAAAGTGAATTACTAGATGATTACTTTTTTTTTTTTTTAAAAAAAAAAACTTTATTTATTTATTTGCCTTGGTGTTTGCCTGGAACTGGAGCTACAGACAGTTGTTAGCTGCCATGTGGGTGCTGGGAATCGAACCCGGGTCTTCTGGAAGAGCAGACGGTGCTCTTAACCACTGAGCCATCTCTCCAGCCCCTAGATGATTACTTTTTAAATATAGAAATATGGAGGCTGGAGAGATGGCTCAGCAGTAAAGAACACTGGCTGCTCTTTCAGAGGACCCAGGTTTGGTTTCCAGCACTCACAGGGTAGCTCATAACCATCCATAATTCCAGTTCCAGGGAACTGACAGCCTCTTCTGATCTCTATAAGTACCAAGTACTCAGGCAGTGCACATTCGTATATCTAGGCAAACACTAATATGCATAAAGGAGAAAAAGAAAGAACTTTAAATCTTCTAATATTTACAAATAAAAGATAATAACTGCCATTTAGACTTAGTCATTTTTCTGATTTAATATTGTGGTTTTAGACATCATATATCTTTGTTAATCAGTCTGAAGCCCATTTGCAGTATCTAGAGTAAAAGCTCACCAGTATCCTGCAAAGAACACAAGCAGCTGAGATGTCCATGTTTAGGCCCCATGGGAACAAGTACTCCCTTTGCCTGTCCTAAGCCACACTAAATCTTTTTTTTTTTCTTTATTTATTTTGTATTTATCAAAAAAAAAAAAACAGTAAAATGAACTTAAAATGCTGAAAAGTTAACAATAACTATAAAGAAGTTAAAAATCATAAGCATGACTTATCAAGGGTGATAATGCAAATAAGATTGCTACACATATATTTACTTTGTGTTCAGCTTTCCCTCTGAATCTTTTTTTTTTCCATCCCTGTATATCCTTATTTGAGGTCCCTTCCCCCTCCCACCACATCTGGTCATTTTTCTTCTCCGCAACTCCCCATCCCCTCCCTGGGCAGGGAGCAGACAGTCCTATGGTCCCACTGACCCAATAATGCTTAGATCAGTCTCCACTCCTGGCCAAATCCAGTTTTGTCCCCCCTCCCTCAAGAGTGAGTCAGGTGTTCCTATATTTGGAGTGGGATCCGAAGTGTCAGTCCAGGGTGTTTCTGATCCCAAGATGTTCAGTGGTTGTGGTTTGCCGCTTGGGCATGTTTGGCTTTTTTCTTGTTTGTTTGTTCAGAGAACACTAATGAGTGAGTGCATCCCCTGCTTATCTTTCTGAGATTGTGATACCTCGCTCAGGAGGATATTCTCCAAATCCATCCATTTGCCTGCGAATTTTAGAACATCATTTTTTCTTACTGCTGAGTAGTATTCCATTGGCCACACTAAATCTTAAAGGTGGCTTGCACAATTAGTTTTAAGAGTGGGACAGGCCAGAGATACTCACTCACTCTGATAAACGTGAGCTGAGTAAGTGCACAGATGACTACAGAATGAAGACCTTTACTTCTGCTGGAGATATTTGTGGTCAGTCAGATTAGATGAGCAGTGAGGTTATAGCTCAGAGGTTGGGTACCCAGAGACTTCTCAGGTTAGGTAGGCAGTGATGCAGGGCAGGAACTGAGCACAGCCAAGGGGCCAGTGCAAGGACAGGCAGGGGAGACACCAAACATGGACATCTCGGCTGCTGTGAACTTTGCAGGATGCTGGTAAGCGCTGATGATATGGCGCTTTTGGTGTCTGTGGACATCTCTACAAATTGTAGGAGATATTACTAAAATGTTAAAGATGGTCTGGCAGGTCTGCTTGTTGCCTGTGTTGCTGAGAAGTGTTGCTGTTTTATGAGCCTCTCTATTGGAACCAGTCTCCTAAGAGTGTCATGAGTTAGTTATTGGCCTGGGAAGCTGCAAGCAGACCTATTATTTCCTTTCTTTTTTTCCCTTCAAAATGGGGGGAAGAGCTTTCCTTTTGTGCTTAAAATTATCTTTTTCAAGCGAGACGTGGTGGCGTGTGCCTTTAATCTCAGCACTTGGGAATGGCAGGTGGATCTCAAGCTCAAGGCCAGTTTAGTCTCCATGGTGGACCAAGATGGCCAAAGCTATATTCAGACTCTGTCTTTAAAAAAAAGGCGGAGTTTAAAACTACATTAAAAAACATGTGTGATTTGCTTATTTTTCTTAAAAATTTCTTGCACCAATAGTAAGGTAAGGTTGAAGTATAGATATAGATTGAGAGATCGCACCAACACCTAAAGTCTAGGAAGGAAGCATAGCTTAGTTTTGATTATTGTCATTGGAGATGTCTTTAAGAAACATTGGTTATAGTGGCTATACATAGGGGTTATGGATGGCTCAATGGTTAAGAGCACTGGCTGTCTCTCAGAGGACCCAGATTCAATTCCCAGGTCCTAACTGCCTGTAACTCTAGTTCTAGGGGACCTGACACCTTTCTTCTGGTATCCACAACCAAGCATATGGTTCACAAATAAACATACAGGCACAATGCACATACACCTAAAATAATAATTAAAAAAGAAATAAACATTTGTTTTACCGGTCTTGTTGGAGTCGGCAGGAAATTTAAACTGGATCTCCAAGGAGAGGGTCTCGTTTCCATTTTGTTTGCCGTCTTCCATCCTGTCCTGCCTCATGGTCGCTTCCATCCTATCCCTGGTCCCTGTCTCATTCATTTCGCTCTTCTGTGGAGTTCAGCGGCATTAGTATCTCCCTGCCTGAGGGGAAACTCCCTTTCCTGTGGTTGTTATAATTACCCTGGGGGCTGGGTGATTAGAATCCCCAGGGAAGGGCCCTGCACAGCTTCCTTTTGCAAGCTCCTCAGGTGCCCTGAGCTCCTCAGGCGGCAGCTGCCCCGGGTTATAACCAGGTGGAATCCTGTGCCCCACTTTCATGAACCAGAGCGCAGTGGGAGAGGGCAGAGCTTGCAGACACAACTTTGCTTTGTAAATGTGGACGGGAGGTTGCTTGCTGCTCACTCATTACCAAGAGCCAGTCCACAGAATGTTTACTAGGCAGGAGAGAGGATGTAATTGCTGGTAGAAGGATTATTTCCTTTTCATAGCAGTGTGTCTGAGAGAACCGAGGAGAGCAAAAACACCCCACTGATGTGTTCCCCTTTCTACCCTGCTTTGTGTTTTATTTTGGGGAATAGTTTAAAAACTAACAAAAATACCCTAACCCTTTTATCTTCAGAGCATCTGTCATTCAAACTCTAAGCATCAGTCATGCCCCAAAACCGTCTGTGGGATGCTGCCATGTGTCTCTTCTCAGTCCTCTGAATCTATTTTGGTATGCTGTGTTGATCAAAATTGGGCTTGCCTATGTGCTACGGGGTATAGGAGTAACTTAGATGTTTTCCTTCTTCATGAGAGAGTTAAAGGGTAGATGGTCCCTGGCTGGTGGTGAGACCACTGTACCTCTGCAGATGGTTAGTCCGCAGACTCTAGTCTCTGAGGACAGTGCCTGAAGCCTGAGGTGAGTATTTAACCCTTGACTGGCACCAGGTTAGCTGGGAGATAACACCCAGCCTTGTCTAGCTTCAAGGGGCCTTGGAAAGTCACTCTAGGGGAAAGTAGTGTATCCATTAACCATGGATAGGAACATAAATGTTGGAGCAGCCATTCATAGCAGCCTAGGTCAGTTTAGCCTTTTTACATCTTAGAGGCGGTGAGTTCTCTCAGAGAAAGGGAGACTCTAAATTCCAGGGGAGGAAGTTTCACGTTGCAGTCTCTATGCCTGGGAGTTATTTTTATTGACATGCAGCACAAACAGGTGTCCTGAGAACTAGCTTGTGTCTGTGGAAACCACTTAGAATAGACTCTTTGATGTCGTTGTCTGGGACTCCCATCCTCATTTCTAAATCCAGATCACTGATATGTTAATCCTCCCAGTCATGGTTTAAATTAATCCAAATTGACCACTGCTGAAACTATTTATTGAGGAAAGAGACATCTTTTGTACATTTTTTTTATTGGTACATCTTTTTATTGTTATTATTCTAGTTTATTAATATTCCCTAGCTTATCAGAAAGGTGTCTGTAGAAAAATCATAGTACATGGCTCAGTGGTAGAGTTCTTTACTGTGTAAAGCTCTGGGTTTGATGCCCAGCCCCCAAAGAAAAAAGAATCTTGCTATTAGCAACTATCTCAAAGAATTTCTATTACTTATCTTTGATGTCCTGTGGAGCAACAGTGAATCTATGCTTTTATTTTAAATGCATATTGCTCACTAAGGGGGAGTTTGTATGTGTGTGTGTGTCTGTGTGTCTGTGTGTCTATGAGTCTGTATATGGTGTGTGTTTTTATTTCTTTGTATGTGTATATGTGTGTGTGTCTGTGAGTCTGTATATGGTATGTGTTTGTATTTCTTTGTATGGTGTATATGTGTCTGTGAGTCTGTATATGGTGTGTGTTTGTATTTCTTTGTGTGGTGTGTATGTACACATGCAGGCATGCACATGTGCATAGCACCAAAGCTCATGTGTGCAGGTCACTTGAAGATCAGTCCCAGAGATCATCATGCTTGGATGACTAGCCACAGAGCCATCTCTGTAGCCCTCTGCCTTATGTTTTGAGTAAGTGACTCTCACTGAATCTAATGCTCACTGATTTGGCTCAGCTGCAGCCAGTGAGCTTCAGGGATCAACCTGTACACCTAGCTTTTCCATAAATGCTGGAGATCCAAACTCAAGTTTTTACTGACTGACAGATCTCCCAAACCCCAAAAAGTAACACTGCTGCCACTGCCATCGCCACCACCAAGGCTTTTTATGGACTTTTAGAATTGTCTTCTTTATACAGGCTTGCTCGTTTCTGCTTTGTAACATGAGAGGAGAGTGTTGTGTACTGTCCATGGATAAACTCTGCCTCTTTGTGCTCCAGAACTTTGCCCACTCCCCCCCCCCACGCACCCAGGTATTCTCTCTCCTAGAACCTGTGAGGCTGATTTCTCCAAATAGCCAAAGTACTGCATCTTTCAACAAAAGTCTCCAGTCCTCGCCTGGCGGCTGGCTCACTCAGCACATAATTGGCAAGTTCCTCATTTATAAATGACAGGAAATGCTCCTTTCAAAAATGCCCCAACAGTAGGGAAGGGAGAATTGGCAGTGGAGCTGGTGAAGTGTACGAACAGTCTTAGCTGGCCATGCTGGCTGCTTGCAGTTGGTTGGTAGGAATAAACCGTGGGCTCTTGTCTTTACACTTCTGATAGCTTCTTTACAATCTTCTCTGAAGGCTCCAAGATGGCAGTGTGACCTCGAAGTGGCTAGCATTCTGGTGTGATGGGGCAAGAAAGATGATGGATCGAGCACTTCTTTGTAGGTGAGCAGAGGCACCCTCTAAGAAACAGATGCTATTCTGTTCTAAGGTTAGGTAGGGTCTCTTAGCCCTTAAGATTTTTCATCATGGGTGCAGTAAACATTCCTAAGAAAATAAACCACTGCACCATATGAAGTCTTGGCTTACTTCCTTTATTTAAAAAAAAAAAAAAAAAAAAAAAAGGCTTCAGTATTTTATTCAGGTCATAGAGTTGAGTAAACTTGGTTTCAGTTCCAGACCCAAATCTACTTAAAAACAACCCCTCCCTCCCCCAAGTACCTATCTTACACGCCAAAGAAAAACACTGGCACCCTGCCAGGTTCCTGGAGGCTGATCTCTTGGCTGCCAGGCACGTCTCCATGCCTTTGTGATGCCTGAGATTTTGTTCCCTGCAAAGTAAATACACTTAACCTCACTGTTTGCCGTTGCTTGTGTCTTCTCCATAGTGGGTGATTAGGAATTATTCGCTGGCAGACTTTGCCAGTTACACAAGCTTTCGGCCTTACAGCTTTGTTCTCATTATTTCAAGACACAGCACAGTACTTGCCAAGAGTCTGAAGGAAGCTTTGCCATCGGCATCTGGCAGTAGTCCATTGGGAAGCAGCTTGCGTCCCCGTAACTGGCCTTCACCCTCAGAGTGTGTTCGGGACCATGAGCTCAAGCCCAAGGAAGGACAATGATCAGAGGGTTTCTTTACATCGCAGACTTACATCTCAGACTAATTAAATCTGTAGGTAGAAGAGGCTTTTTTCCCTGCAATCTTCTTAGGTCTGCTGTTCAAAATGAAATCATGTGTTTATCTGGGACAGATCCTGAGAACATGGCTTCTTGAGCTAAATTCCATATGAGAACATGCTGTACCAGACGGTCAAGTGGACAGACATTTCCATGAGCTGCTTGTATCTTCAGAGGAAAATTCCCCTGTGAAATAATTTATAGCCAGCAAGATGGCTGGTGGGAATGGAACTGGAGCCAGGGGAGCTGGGTGACGTTCAGAACTGCCCTCATCCAGCCTCAGACGGCCATGAGTCACAGATGCTTTTGCCAACAGTGTGCTTGCCGACCTTGGTCTGGGGCAGGCACCGTCTCCTGTATGGAAAGCATAGCTACTTCAGGCTCGCCTTGTTGTGTTGCTCAGGTCCCCAGGCTGCTACTCTCCTTACGTCACAGGACATTCCAACAAGCACAGACTCCTCATGCTTCACACTTTGCTGCTACTCTGCTGTTGCATCATGGTCATTTCAACCATTTCCTGCTAACAATTCCTTTTCCAAAGCTGGGGTAGGGGACTTCAAGAGACAATTCTATGAAATCTTCTTACCAAGCCATTTATGTTTATATTTCTTTTACAAATAGGTTGTTCCACCTCTAAAGATGTAAATTGTAGCATCTTGAAAACTCAAATCATACCCTGCATTAGTTGATGTCTTATCTTTTTCTCATACTGTGCTTTTCCTTCAGTTTGCTGTTGTTTTATGTATATGAGTGTTTTGTTTGCAAGTATGTCTGCGCACCACCGTGTGTAAAGTGCTCACAGAGGTCAAAGAGAGTGGACCTCTGGGAACTGGAGTTCCAGATGGCTGTTAGCCATGTGGGTGCTGGGAGTTGAACCTGGGTCCTCTGGAAGAACAGCCAGTGTGTTCTCAACAGTTGAGCTGTGGCTCTAGCCCTCATTAAATGTTTTTTTGGAAAAAACAAATTTCTTAAGTGCCACAAGCTCCAGAATAATATTTTATGCTAATTATGGGTGGCACAAGTGTTAGGCAGAGAAATGGGATTTTTAAGTACGAATAGAAATGCCACAAATCTCAGGCATAAGCAGCAGCAGCTTCCATAAGCATCACCTTCCTCCAGCTCAGCTTCTTGGACTCTTTTCTGACATCTTCATGGCTCAACATGGCACCTGTGGCCCCTTCCCCAAGACCCTTTCGGTGGCTGTCTTAGTTGGAGCATAATTGCTGTGAAGAGACACCATGACCAAAGCAACTCTTACAGAAGAAAACATTTAACTGGGGCTGGTTTACAGGTTCAGTGATTTTAGTCTATTATCTCCACGGTAGGACGCATGGTGGTATGCAGGCAGACAGTGCTGGAAAGGTAGCTGACAGTCCTGAGTTCAGATTGGCTGGCAGCAGAAAGAGAAAGTGTCACTGGGTCTGGCTTGGGCCTCTGAACCCTTAGAACCCAGTGATAGACATCTGCCAACAGTGCCACTCTCTATATGCCTTTGGCTGCCATTTACATTCAAACCACCATGTGGCTGATGCTAAAGTCTTCCTGGACCACACTCCTTGTTGTCAAAAGGTGGACAGAGAATAAGGTGCATGAGCAGGGATGCCGCTGCATTAGAAGTCTCACTCCACCTTGGAATGGCCTTGTGAGGAATTCAGTTGTTAAGCTGTCTAAGTGACGTATGTCCTTCAGCCCTGCCATAGCCACTGAGAAAGGAACCTGGAGAGGGCACACGTGACCAGTGTGAGGCAGGGAGAATGAAGTGTACACATAAGTTCATCCGCACATAATCAGAACTTAGCTTTCAAAATGGTTTCTAATTGTATATAAGATGCCAATGGAGGGCAAAGAAGTGCATGGGAGGGAAGAGTCTTTCTTACAGTGACTTCTGACTAAAGTAAATGGCTTCCCTTGTAGTTCCATGTTTGATAAGTGTGGGATGATAATGGCATTTGGTGTGGTTTGTGCATATGTAGGAGTTTTCCTTTATTTACTCTCTGTGTTTAAGAGATAAAAGCCTGGGGTTGGGGATTTAGCTCAGTGGAAGAGCACTTGGCCTAGCAAGTCCAAGGCCCTGGAATTGGTCCTCAGCTCTGGAAAGAGAGGAAGAAGGAAGGCCAGCAGGCAGGTAGGCTGGCTGGCCTCCCGAAGGTCTGCAGTTTGTATCCTTTGCTATATGAGGTTTGTAATGTGTAGTCTGAAAGACACCTTGGATATAGGCTATATGGTTTAAATATATAATACAAAGAAGGCAAAGCCTCTATAATTCAGTGAGATTTTGAAGTTTAAGAAAGCTATGTAGACAAAAGTGAGATTTTAAATGACTGGTCAGTCCTTAACAAAAGGACCATGACTTGGTAGGTGAACACTGGTCACTTAATTGCTGTTTCCCATAACCTTCCTAGTATTCCTGCTGGGATGAGAATGCGCTCATCCTAAAGGTGAGGATGTCAGTGACTTAATGGTAGCAAACAAGCATTCACGCCCTGGCTTTTTTCTCTTATAGCAGTCGGAAACGGAGACTGTGCACTTGTTTATTCCAGCGCTGTCAGTTGGCGCCATCATCGGCAAGCAGGGCCAACACATCAAACAGCTTTCTCGCTTTGCAGGAGCTTCGATTAAGGTACTGTTCTGCACACCGTGGCTATCCTGGTTATACAGGGAAGTGAAAGTGGTGGGCTGAATTTGGGTTAGACAACCGTATGATAAGAACCCAACAACAGTGGTTTAAATGTGGTTAGATAACCTCTCTCCAGAAAAATCACCACAACATCTCAGTGCCTCTGTGGTGACTGAGAACTTCCTCTGGCTCATCTTCACTGTGTGTGTGTGTGTGTGTGTGTGTGTGTGTGTGTGTGTGTACACTGAGTATCTATAAGGGTACTCATGCACATGTGTATGTGTGGAGGCCCCAGACTAATTCATGTCTGCTCAGTCACACCCACCTCATTTTCTGAGTGTCGCTGACCAGTGACCTTAGTGAACTGACTGGTCATGAGTTTCAAGAGTCCTCTTGTCTCCGCCTTTCCAGCTTGGGACTGTTTTTATGGGTGCTGGGGGTTCAAACATCCTACCAATTGAGCCATGTGCCTGACCTTGGGTTGTTGCTTTAAAAAAAAAGGTTGCCAGACTTGTATGTTCACAGCTTTCTCCAGGAAACAGTCTGTGAGAGCTTTATGTTTTAAAAAGCTCCTTAAGAAAAAAAAAAAAGACTTAACACACTTTACATACAATATACAGATTCTATTTCTGGATATCTGTCTATGAGAAATGAAACAGCGTATTCTCCCCCAAAAGAAAACTAGAACATCAACAGCATTTTTATTGGAGACTACTCCAAATGCCTTCCATAGATAAAGTGTGATCATCCATGCAAAGATCCCACTGGTGACAGTGCGAGACGTTTCATGACATGGGCTGACTGGTGTCAAAAGGAAGTCCACGCACTGTCTGGGTCCATTCATGTGATGATTCTGGAAAAGACAAAGCTGTAGGGACAGCGGCTGGTTGCTTGAGGGGAGAGATGACTGCCCTGAGACTGCATTGTAGTGAAAGTCAACCCATCAAACTGGACAGCAAGAGAGAAGTTTTGCTGTGTAAGTTAAATTAACATTCAAAACACAGAAACAGCCCTTACATACGCTGTACAGAACAGACAACAGAATCCAGGAAAGGAAATCCAACTAAAATCAGTAAGCGGTACAGGACCAGGCGTGAGAACAATGAAGTGTGAACTGTTTTTAGTGTCTTGCTAGTCCTGTTTTTATTTGACAGGCTAAGAGATGGCTCAGCAGTTAGGAGGAACACAGACTGCTGTTGTAGAGGGCTCAGTTTGCCAGACCCACATGGCCTTTAATCTAAGCGTTAGGATCCGACACCATCTCCTGGCTTCTGTGGGCATCTGTACTGAGATACACTCCATCCCCCGACACACGTACACTCATTATTAAAATATATATATATATATATATTTTTTTTAAACTTTATTTATTTGCCTTGGTGTTTGCCTGGAACTGGAACTACAGACAGTTGTTAGCTGCCATGTGGGTGCTGGGAATCGAACCCGGGTCCTCTGGAAGAGCAGACAGTGCTCTTAACCACTGAGCCATCTCTCCAGTCCCAAAAAATATATATATTTTTAAAGTCAGTCTGACACATGCTCACACACACAAAGAACATAGACTGTGGGAAGTCTGCATTGAGAATTTCATGACAAGTACACTTTGTTAGGTCTTCTAACTGGGCTGGAAAATGTTTCCAGAAAGCCTGGAACACATAATCTGCAAGACTGGCCGCCTCTTTCACTGTGTGGTAGGGGATTATATATAGTTACCTTTACCGCATGAGAATGTCACTACACAGGTACTGCGGTTGGTTGGTTTGGTTGGTTGGTTTGGTGTACGTGTGCACCTATGCAGGACCTCAGACAGTCTCCTCCGCTGCTCTCTGCCTTTATTTATTGCCTTGGGACAGAGTCAGTCACTAAACTGGAAGTTTGTTGTTTTGGATAAGCTGGCAAGCCAGTGGGCGTGTCTGGTGATCCACCCCTCTACCCTCTAATGTGGGTTATAGGCACATACAGCTGTGCCTGATTTTTCACGTGGATGCTGGGGATTCAAACTCCAGTCCTTGTGTTTTCCTCAGCCATCTCCTCGACCCTGAGGCAGACATTTGGTACCACCAAATCATAATCATTTGTGTTCACTTATTTGACATTTAAGTTACTAATTCATCCTGAACACACAATAAGTAAAATAATACAGCTTTATTTCTTTAACAGAAGCTTATACAGAAACAATCAAAGAACATGAAGCCTTTTGCATGCTTCAATAGATAGTAACCAGTTTGGGGGGAGGGAGGGCTTTAGTTCCAGCCTTTGGGAGGCAAAGGCAAGTAGATCTCTGAGTTCAAGGCCAACCTGCTTTATAGAACGAGTTCCAGGAAAGCCAGAGCTACACAGAGAAACCCTGTCTTGAAAAAACAAAAAATAAGGGGTGAGGATCATAGGCTATTATATATACTGTCAGTGTGTGAGGGCTCTTAGCCCTGGCACTGTGTCATGTAGTATATTTAAAACAAAACAACAGCTGGAATGCTACAGTGTAAAAGTAAAAATACCTTTACAGTGTTTCTGTGAACAACCCCAAGAAGTTGGACTAAATAAGCAGAATTATTTGCTTGTTTTGGGGGCACAAAACAAGTCAGTACTCTGTATAAAGTAGGGCTAGGTATCAGTTTGGCCCTAAGTGACAGAAATGTTAGCTTTATTTTTGAAGAGAACAGAAAACAAGATAATTTAAAGTCTTTTTCTAGAAGACTACATCAAGTAGTTGGCAGTGATGATCTTCAGCTGTAGAGTCAGGCTGACTTGTATTTTGTTTTTGTTACATAGTTTCACATTGTAACGATTAGGTTTCATTTGCACAGTGGATGTGTAGCAATTGGCAGGTCTGTCAGTTTAACCCAGAGTTTATCCATAAAGCCACCTAGCCACCTGGTTAGATCTGGGGCCCATCGCTGGCTCTCAGTACTGCTCTTACAGTGGGATCCACACCCAGCCACACACTACTGCACAACAGTGAGCCATCTCCACAGCCCAAATCTCTTTCCGATGACTCCCAGTGGGGTCACAGAATCCTTCTTTGTGGGTCTAGGCATGCTGGCTCCTCTCCTTCCACATTTTTTCACTGTTTTTCCAGCCTGAATGTTTGTGATTTCATACCCTCCATGAAAACTGAGAAGTCTGAGTTTACCTGTATTGGGTTCAGTTAACATTAGTTAACTTTCTGTGTCCTTCTAGTGAGTAGAATTGGGAGCAATTTACTAATAGTCTCAGCAACAAAAGAGTATACAAATAGTTTAAGCAGTACATAATTTCCCCCCTCTCATTTAAATATGAGAAACACAGCTGCCTAGATAGCATTACCTTTTCCTCTGAAAGCTAAGGAGATGCCGTGGATGTGGTGACCTCACAACTTAAAGGAATCCAGAACCTTTAACACATTGGTCAGGTACCAATGGAGTTGCTACCAGAGCCAGGCAGTGGGCACACCCAGCTCTCTCAAGGCTATTAACTATACAGTTATAGGCTGGATCCCTTGACTCTCTCAGCCTTTAGTGCTCCCATTTAAATGTGATCATTCTTCAGCTAGATGATGTATGTGTTGGCTTGGTGATGGTACATGCAGTCTTACATTACTTAGGCATTATTTAAGTAGTCAGTAAATACTGTGCTATATCTGACTGGCCCATATTAGTCATAGCCTCTCCATAATCCCTTTCCAGAAAACATTTAATTCCATAGCTCAGCCAGTCATATGCAGATGTCAGGCTGGTTGGCCTAAGGTTTGTCAAAGACACCTGAAAGTATCCTAACTGGCTGGCGATGGGTCTGTTACAGATTGCTCCAGCTGAAGCACCGGATGCTAAAGTGAGAATGGTGATTATCACTGGACCACCAGAAGCTCAGTTCAAGGTATGTGCTGTGGAGGGTGTTGGTTTTATGCGTGAGAAAGACACACACACACTACCAGGGCCACACAAGAGTTTATTCAGGAGAGTTGCCAGGAGTACAGGAGCGGAGAAACAGAAAAGAGACAGATTTAGAGAAAGGGAGGGCACAGATTTACTTATATACGCCTAGGGGCATGCCCTCCATATGCGGCATGTTCCATGTTGGCTTCACAATATGGCGTGCCAGGAATCCTTACATTGGGCACAGGTAACCAGAGGGAGCAAGATGCTGCTGCCTTCTCCAGCCCTTGCATCAGTGGAAATTCTAAAGATCAGAGTGGAGCCAGGTCAGAATTCTATCACAAACATAAAGCAAGAGCCTTTAGTTCTGTATGGTGTTGGTTTGCTGTCACCATTGACATGGTGGGACCTTAACATTGACATACACACTTGTCTGCTAATGAGTCTTGTAAACCTGTCCTCAATGTCCCCTTCTGTCTTGGGGATGCTCTAAGTGGCCTACAGCTGTTACAGTGGCCCTTTTCTCTTAGCCCTCTCCAGCACTGTCCTAGAATTCTGGTTAGGAAGGTAAGAGTTATGATGGATGGGGTGTGGCCTGGCTTGAACGTTTATTTGTATCTGAGGTCCTTTGGAGCTGGAAAATCTCCATGTGTTTTGAGGTAATGGAGACAATTCAACAGCTAGATCCTCATTTCAAATCCTAGGTTGGCCATTTACCACTTGTGTGACCTTAGACAAGTTACTGCTAATGTTCTCTAGAAGGACAGAAGCACCACTGTCCTAGCTATAAGGTATAAGCAATATATATAGTGCTTAGGATAGTACCTGCCTAGCACTGGGGTAGCACACTAACTCATGTGAAGCCACCACCATCACAGGTGCCTTCATTCCAGTGAATGGTTAGTGTGGGACATCTTGTCTTAGGCAACCTCTACTTCTACTCATTACGCCAACACCTACATCTTTCTTTACATTACATGTATTTATGGGAGGTGCATATACATCATGGCATACACGTAGAGGTCAGGACAACTTGTGTGAGGCAGCCTTCTCCTACCATGTGAGTTACAGGGATGGAACCCAGGTTGTTGGGCTCAGTGGCAAGTACTTTACTGGCTGAGCCACCATACCAGCTCAACACCCGTATCTTGATCCTGTGTCCCACTAACAGCATTCACTCTAAGCCTCAGTCTCTCTTGTGTACACACAGTTACATTGCCTGGGCATCTCACCATCTCTAGCTGGGAAGGAAAGGCCTAACCCAGAGCCTTGCCATGCAAGTGCTCTGCCTTGTCCTATATCCCAGACCTTCTTTTCTGTTTTGCTTTAGCTATCAATTAAAGAACTGAATCCATAAAAATCTAAAGCTGCTTTCACATTATTTGCAGAGAGAATCAAACACACAAATGCTTTGATATATTGAATGGCCACTGCCTAGGCATCAAGGTGAAGTTTACCTTTCCCAGTGCTTCATAGTCCATGGGTTTGTGTAATAAATTGGAAATGTTAAAAACTGGGCTATGAGGCCAGGCAGTAGCAAGCACATCTTTAATCCCAGCATTTGGGAGAAACAAAAAACCTGGGCTATGAATGTGATACTTTTTTAGCATGTGAGACACCATAGACCTGATACCCACCACACATGGGATGCACATATGGTACAGACATACATGCAGGCAAATCACTCATACACATAAAAGTAAACTTCCTTTATAGATTTTATTCATTTTTTTAAAAAAAAACTTTATTTATTTGCCTTGGTGTTTGCCTGGAACTGGAACTACAGACAGTTGTGAGCTGCCATGTGGGTACTGGGAATCGAACCCCGGTCCTCTGGAAGAGCAGACGGTGCTCTTAACCGCTGAGCCATCTCTCCAGCCCCCGATTTTATTCATTTTTATTTTGTGTTTATGAGTGTTTTATCTGCAAATATGTCTGTATATCAGGTTACATGCTCATAGAGACCAGGAAAAAGCATCAAATCCCTGGAACTGTAGTTACAAAGGTTGTTAGCCATCGTGTGGGCGCTGGGAATTGAACCTGAGTCCTCTGAAAGAGCATTCAGTTCTCTTAACTGCTGAGCTATCTCTCCAGCCCCAAAATAAAAGTTTAAAAAAGGAAATGAATGGAATAGAGGAAAGTAGAGGTGAACTTTATCTTTTCTCTTATGCTCTCAAATGAGCTTAGCATCTCTGCACCCAGGAGCATATGGCTATTTTGGGTTTTTATTTGTCTAACCAATATAGCAGATTAGCCTAACTTCCAATTTAGACTTCTTTCTCCTCTGAAGTGTATGAAAACAGACTAACAGTTGCACAGGAGATTTCTTGCATATAGCACCTAGTTGTACCCAGTACACAGGGCATGTTAGTAGAGTAGCAGAAGTGTATATTAACTTGATTTCTGTAACTTTTTGGGGGGATGGGGGACAGGATCCCACTGTGTAGCCAAAGCTGGCCTTGGTTTGCCACCGTGCTCCTCAGGCTCCCAAGTGCTGGGACTGCACACATAATCTGTTGTGTCCAGCGTTTTAGCTTCCATGGAGCTCAGCTCACCTGAGGAAGAGAGCTGTTAGGGCTAGTGTCTGCCCAGCTTAGACATGGGCTTGGCTCCTTGTGAATCTGCTGTCCCTAACTATGTAGTTCTTCTCTAGTTTCTTTTGTTCAAGAAAAATGCAGCCTGTTTCTCATTGCCAGAGGAGAGGCTGTGGGAGTGGCATGGCCATTTCCCATGACGTCATCTTTAATTAGTCCTACTACTAATTGCTTTTATTTTCAGCAGAAAATATTTCAGCTTATTCTGTGTAGTTGGTGTGCAGAATGGGTCTTGCAATATTGTTACAAATGTATCACTGTACTTTGTTTCCTGTTTTTTCTTCCTCCTGTCAGTAACTTACTTGCCTGTGAAACACAGTCCCTGTCAACCCCCACGGGGCTCCTAGCAACTGTGTTAGGCTATCAGCAGTTCCCATCCCGGATGTTGGTACACCAATGCAATGGATGTGTATCCCAGGCTGATTTAGGCTGTCTTCAAAGTTAACCAACTTTTGTCTGTCATCTGTAGGCTCAGGGAAGAATTTATGGAAAAATTAAAGAAGAAAACTTCGTTAGTCCTAAAGAAGAGGTGAAACTTGAAGCTCATATCAGAGTGCCGTCCTTTGCTGCCGGCAGAGTTATCGGGAAAGGAGGCAAAACGGCAAGTACCTCGGTAGCTCCTGCATCATGCTGAGAGCGAGCTGCAGGGACCTAGGTCCTCACGAGCTTTGGTGAACTTATAAAGTGGGACCATCTTAGCCAGGGTTTGGAGAGGTTCCCTTGTGACTATAACCAGCTAGTGAGACTTCTGCATATTTCAGATCAGGGACTTGGAAGGGGTGCCCAGCATTATCTGACAATATAACCTGAACTTTTTTTTTTTTTCATTTTGAGAATTGTAACTTTATTATGTAGCAGATATCACATGGCCAGTGTGCTCCATTTGCCTGTTGGTGCCAGACTTCGTTAGTCCTCTCAGTAGCATGTATTTCTTGGTTCCTGCTCCATTTGCTTATCTTCGAAGTCAGCAACAATGGCATCTCTCGGGGTCTTTCCTTCTTCATCTCACTGCTCCCGACTTTCCATTTCTTCCTCCTTCTTCTTCTTTATGAACTCTTTTCTCAGCAGCATTTGAACTGTTTTCCTCCGCGTTCCTGGCATCTCTGTGGCTTCTTCCTAACCTGAACTTTTTATTCTATAAACCCTAAAGGGAACAGGAACTGAAATGTTACAAATACCAAACTGCAAAAAGTAGTTAGTCTTTCTCAACGAAGTGACTTCCAGATTTATACCTTGGGAGTAGCATAGAGCGCATCCTGAGCAGAACTGGGTGTCTTTGGCAGGACTTGGCTCAGTCATGTTGAATGGAACTGTAGCTCAGAGAACAGTGGGTGAAATGAGCTCTGTGTCTTGCACAGAGCTTGGAAATAGGCTTTTAATACTTAGTAATGTAATTTTATCTATTTCAGGTGAATGAACTCCAGAATTTATCAAGTGCTGAAGTTGTGGTCCCTCGTGACCAGACCCCTGATGAGAATAACCAAGTAGTTGTCAAAATAACTGGCCACTTCTATGCTTGCCAGGCAAGTGGCTTTTAAATGACAAGTTCTTAAACTCTGTCATAGGGCCTCCCACCTCGTATACCTGTGTGACCTCTTGGATGCTTAGGGTTCAAAGTGTGTGTGTGGGGGGGGTGTTGCTGAAGTACGCTGTTCCTGTTGCCCAGACCCCCACTCCTTGGCTTCTGTCCTCTTGCCCCCTGTGCCTGGCTGGCCTTGGCATGTCTGCTTTCCTTTCAGCCAGCACACTGATAGGTACTTCAACTTGATGCTTTGAAATAGAGTAACTTTGGACTCTGTGGATTCTAAGAAGTCTGTCCTTTTGTAGGTTGCCCAGAGGAAAATTCAGGAAATTCTGAATCAGGTGAAACAGCACCAGCAACAGAAGGCCCTGCAGAGTGGACCACCTCAGTCAAGGAGGAAGTAAGGGATCAGGAGACAGCCACCACAGAGGCAGATGCCAAACCAAAGACAGATTTGCTTAACCAACAGACGGGTCTGACCCATCCAGAATCACATGCACGAGCATTTCCCTAGCCGGTTATTTCTGAGGATCAGGCAACTTGAACTCCTGTCTCTGTGAGAATGTATACTTTATGCTCTCTGAAATGTATGATACCCAGCTTTAAAAAAAAAAAAAAAAAAAAAAAAGTGGGGGTTAGGGAAAGAACTCCGCGCTTCCCTTGTGATATCAAAGTATAACAAATGTGCTCATTTTTAATATCCTCCATAATCCCGGAAATTGGCATAAATGGTACATTTACTAAATTCATCAAATAAATTAGAAATAAATAGATCATTCCTAAGTCCAATTGTTGAAATTGGATCAAACTAGAATTACCGCAGGAACACGATGTTAAGCCATTAGAGTAGACTGTTGTTTCCTGTTTCTCTAACACTAATGTGGAGAACCTAAGGGAAGTGCCCACCGCTGTTGGTGGGGTATTAAGCGTGCATTTTTACTCAACTACCTCAGGTATTCAGTAATACAGTTAAAAGCAAAATTATTCCTTTTTTGAAAATTTTATATACTTTATAAAGAAACCCCAACCGTTTTTTAAAAAAAAAATAAAATTTAACAGTTATCAGGTGACAGGCAAATAATTGAGAAGGAATTTTAAGTCTGGCTGGTGACGGTAAAGTTGGAAAATTAATTTTGCATTTTTTGAGCCTTTTGACAATAGTTGGAAAGTCCAATAAATGTTCAACGATATGGAGCAGTGCCTATTCTTGGAGAGCGAGCAGCACTATCTCGTATACTTTGTCCGTAGTTGGGAGGTTGACGGTACGAACAGCAGAGTTGGGGCAGGTTTGGAACGGCTGGTTTAGAAAGATCTTCAGAAGACTTGGAGATCTGCTTTAGCGATGTGTGTGAATGCGAGGGCTTTGTCACGACACCACTGGGAAGCCATCAGTGAAGACAGACTCGCAGACTCTAAACATCACCCTAGGATCACACTTTGTGGAGACCAGGGGGAGTCAGGTGGTGACGGCAACAGAGAGCTGTCTCCTTGTGCCCGGCACTGTCGTGAGCCTAACTAAGTAGGTCCAGGAAATATCACACGGAAAGGGTTTCCGTAACGCTCACTGGACAGTAAGTACAGGTAAGGGGTGCAGCAAGTGGTTTTGAGAAAAGGACTATGGAAACACCTGACTCTTGAAGCAGACCCTTTGCCCCTTCCCTCACTTAGTGGCAAAGCCCTATACTTGTGGGTGCTCCTCAAGGCCATGCTGCTCTCTGAATTTTTTTGTTACTTTGTTCATAAGGTGATTACAGTCGTATCACACTGGCCTTGAGGGCATTATGTAACCCTTCAAAAAATCATTTTGCCTCATTTTTATTTCAAGATTAACTTCTACATGCTTTTAAGTTTTTCTGAACAGCATCATTTAGACATTATGAAATAATTTGAAATGTTTTCCTAAACATTTTCATAAAACCAGTTTATTTTGTAGTTTTAACCAAAAAGTGCCCCCGCTTACAATGCTTACATCTAGCATTCATTTTTTTTTTTCTTTACAGTGGATTTAAACTGCTTTTGTTCTGTTTAGATTTCAGGGGAGATGTGTTTACAGCCAAAAATCTTCCTCAATATTTGTTTGGGTTTTCCAGTATTTGCTGTTTTGTTTTTTAACTGACAGGTGCTACATGCATATCTGGTTTGATTCTGCCAGCCTCATGTCCAGCCTTCTAGGAGTGGCAGATCATGTTTTCCTTTCACTTAAGCTTGGTAGTCTGGAGTCCTTGGCACTAAGAGTAATTCTGTAACTGAGTTCTGTGCTCACCATATATGGATCACTCATCTATAACGTGCCCCAAATGCAGCTTCGTTTCCCAGGTACCTTGATGCAGAATAAAAGTGTTCATCATAAGCCACAGCTTTTGTAGTGCGTCTTCATCTGAGTGGTCTTGAATTTGTTCCTACAATATGAATCTTACACTGGGCAGTAGTAATCTACTGGCAAGTTTTTCTCAACTCCTGGTACATTAAGGTTAACCTTAGTTTCTCCTATTTAATGTGAACTAATAACTACAGATTTGCATGGCTTTTCCTAATAATCGAAATATTCTACTTTCTTCTGCAAGGCTTATAGAGATACTCTTCTCAGGCTTTAGCCATTCCATGGTAAATAAGATTTACATTTAAACAAATTTAGTAATTTGAACAGAGAACTTGAGTTAC
The DNA here is from genome assembly GCA_004025045.1 of Sigmodon hispidus. Lineage (NCBI taxonomy): Eukaryota > Metazoa > Chordata > Mammalia > Rodentia > Cricetidae > Sigmodon > Sigmodon hispidus. The sequence continues at coordinate 159,795 of PVIH01002685.1, forward strand.
TCTTGAAAATCAGGACTAGTAATCATGATAGGATCTCAAGAGTAAAGGCAGTGGGCTGAAAAACTGGGACTGAATTACTGCTTCTTGCTCTGTGAGCTAATTCATCTACAGTCTCTGCACAGCCTTTATCAGCATGAATGTCCAAGAGGTAGACAAAACTCTTAGTGACCAAGCAGACAGGGCTAGGATCTGAATTTGCAGATGGCTGTTATATCTAAGGGATGAAAAGGCATTACTTGGTTTTATCCAAGGGATGAGGTACCATCTTCTAGTCCAAGAATGAAGTCTTCAGGTAATGTTTCAGGTGCTATATGAGCCAACTGGTCATCAAAAGAGCGTAGAGTCCATAATTTCTCTAATTCATAGGTTTCTCTGGTTTCTGGAAGCATCAAATGGACCACCATATTGCCTATCAGGAACAGATAAAAATTACAATGCAGAAAATTAATTAGCTTATACTTTTGTCAATGTATCTGTCCCTCACCTCAGACTTCTGGGCAAGTGGTCTAGACACCTTCCTGCGAAGTGATGCTATGCCTTTATTAGCACATTTGCCATTCAGCATGGAAATGAGGTCAACATGGAGCATCAATGACCCTTGTTATCCTTATCCAAGGCAATATAAGTTAGTCCACCAGGTTCCTCTGGTCATATCCTCAACAACTCAGGTTTTACTTCTCTACACAACTTGTGAGCAAAGGTTTCAAAGACAATAGTTCTAACAAACAGGGCTTGCCTCCAGGACAAAGGACAGTTCTGCTCATAGCAATGCTTCAATGTCTATAGTCAATTTTGATTGTCTTAACTGGAGGGAGGAAAGTGATCCTGCTAATAGGCATCCTGTTCTGCAGTACTCAAGATGTTCAAGTTCATAGCAAAAACACCTGACCAAAACATAAACGTGACAGAGCTGAGAAGCTCTGGTTTATAGCCTTGCTGTCTCACAGCACAGCAAAGTGGGCCTGCTTCATCCATAAGACTCTTGGTGCACATGTCTGTTATCTAGCCATACAAAGTTGATGATGCTGCATACTGCCATTGCTGTAAGAAACACACTGCTTTTTCTGAATGGTCTTGTTTTCATCAAATTGGAAAGACAACTTGTTAGCTTGTGAGCTAGCTAGTTTCATGTCAACTTCATACAAGTTATGGTCATCTGGGAAGAGGGAACCCCAGTTGAGAAAATGCCTCAAGAAGATTAGGCTATAAGTAGGTAAGCAGATAGAGCATTTAATTAGTGATTGATGTGGTGGTACCATCTCTTGACTGGTAGACTGGTGGTCCTGGGTTCTATAAGAAAGCAGGCTCAACAAGCCAAGAGTAAGCAGTAGGCAGCACTCCTCCATCACCTCTTCATCAGCTCCTGCCTCTCGGTTCCTTCTTGCCTTAATGGCTTTTCAACTGTTACATGGAAGTGTGAGTGAGACAAACCCTTTACTCCCCACGTTGCTTTTGATCATGGTGTTTCACCCCTAGCAATAGTGACCTAAAACAATGACAGTTGACAAGTAAGTTGTCTATAAAATTCTCAGGTGCCTGCTTCCTGGCTCCTGAGAAAGCACACAGCTATTGTTTTCCCTTAGTGGTAAATATCTGGCTGGGAGGTGTTTTGAAACTGACATATTAATATACCTGTTACTCATCTCTGGCTCCTTACATAAAAGGTGTATGGTATGTTTTCCACCAAGAGTAAATATCCAGAGTACTTGGGTTAGGCAAAGCTTTCACATGTGAATAACACCACCTGAGTCAGAATTAAACTTTTCTTGCTTGAAACAAATTTCAAAAATCTTATATTAATATACACATACCAATTTTAGTTCTGTCTTTTTGTAGCTGAAAACAAAGTTTAAATAATGAAACTGCACAATAGAAACTTACCAAAATCCACACACAGCCAGTTGTCAGTGTCCTTCCCTTCAATCTTGACGTATGGATCACCTCTACATCTCAGGTGTTTATACTGCGGGAGGAAAGCAGGCCATTTAGGAGAGTGTCTTAAGTGTCTGCACAGGACCTAATGAGTTTTCCTGGACTGAATCTGGGGACTAGCTAATTCATTTCTTACAGCCATCACAGGCAATTATGATTGTACTCCATGATTTATAATTTAGTGAAAATAATTTTCTCCTTAAATCCTCTCTTTGGCTATATTTTTCTGGACTACATTGCCCAGGCCCTTCCAGGACCACCCCACTGACCCCCAAGACCCTGAGGCTCTCTCCAGCTCTCATCACATGTGCCCACAGCTTCCCCCACTTCCCTGTCTAAGGTTAAATCTTGGTGCTGGTTTCACACAGGCTCAGAAACATTATAAAGTCTGTGTGTGTGTCTTTCCCCAAAACACTATGGACAGTTAGTGCTTACCTGTCAGTAATACCAGCCTTTGCTTTGTATTAACTGTCAGAGGAGACACAGGGACATCCCAAGGACAAAGGCAGCTGGATGTGACTATACATGTCCTTCATTCAGGACAGGGGAGGCGGAAACAGGCACTCATGCTTTTTTATAGCGAGCATTTTACTTGCCAAGCCATCTTCCTAACCCTCTCCACTTCTTTTTTTTTTTTTTTTTAAAAAAAAAGATTTATTTATTATGTATGCAGTTGACAGAAGAGGGAACCAGATATTATTCTAGATGGTTGTGAGCCACCATGTGGTTGCTGGGAATTGAACTCAGGACCTCTGGAAGAACTGTCAGTGCTCTTAACCTCTGAGCCATCTCTCCAGCCCCCTCCCCCCACACTTCTTACATAGGGCCTTGCTTTGTAGCCCTAGCTGTCCTTAGAATTATCCACAGCACCCCAAGAAAAATCAATATAGCTGGATGGTAGTGGTAAACACCTTTAATCTCAGCAGAGGCAGGCAGATCTCTGAGTTTGGGTCCAGCCTGCTCTACAGAATGAGGCCCAGGACAGTCAGAGCTACACAGAAAAACTATGTCTTGAACTCCCTGGCGATCTCCCCCCTACACACAAGCACAAAGCAGAGTATAGCAGTGCATTGTGCACCTGTAACTTCAGGCAGATCTTAGGAGTCAGGCTGGATCAGCAAACTTCAGGTTTGGTGAGACTGTCTCCGAAAGTAACTTTGAGAGCAACAGAGAAAGAAACTTATGATGACCTCTGGCCTCCATATGAACATAATCCCAAAGGCTAGGTGAGTGTGGTGGTTTGTGATGGTAATCACAAAACTTGAAAGGCAGAGACAAGGGGATCACCACAAGTTCAAGGCTAGTCTGGCCACACACAGAGAGCCTGCCACGCTAACAGATACATAAAACATGATACCACCATCTATACCAACCCTCTAACTCCCATAAGAGAACCCAAAACTAGAGATAGCTGAAATGCCTGAGAAAGAATCCAATTTCTTTTCTAAAAATTAATGATCATATAGAAAATTCAGACAAAGAGATGCAAAAATTAAGGAAATCTATCCAAGACTCTCATAAGGCAGTCTCCAAAGTGTTTATAAGTTACTAAATTGAAGGCAAAAGTCTAAAATATGGACTAAAAATTCAGCAAGGAGATTGAAATATTGAAAAACGATCAAATGTGAGTGCCAGGTATGGTGTGGTACAAGCTTTGATCCCAGCATTTGGAAGGCAGAGGTGACAGGCAGATCTCTGAATTCAGTGCAAGCTTGGTCTACAGAGTGAGTTCCAGGACAGGCAGGGCTACACAGAGGGGAAAGAATTTTAAAGGGGGGGGGGGGATACTGAAATGAAAGAGATGGTCAATTAATAAAAAACACAAGAATGTCCATTATTAACAAGGTTATGTGTAAGAACAATTTCATTATCAAATGGGCTCCATCCAAGAAGCAAAGTTAGTTCAAAAAATAAAAAACACAAACATACACACAACAAATATGCCAGATAAATAAACTGAAGGAAAGAAACCACATAAATCATTTCAGCTGATGCTGGAAAGATTCAGCATGTCTTTATGATAAAAGTTCTGGAGACTTTAGAAATAGAACATGATGGCTCAGAGGTTAGGAGCACTGACTGTTCTTCCAGAGGTCCTGAGTTTAATTCCCAGCAACCACATGGTGGCTCACAGCCATCTATGATGACATTTGGTGCCCACTTCTATATACTTTATACATCAATAAATAAATAAGTCTTCTAAAAAAAAGAAATAGAACATATATCAAAATAATCAAGGCTACTACTGGGAACTAACATATTAATTGGAGATACAGTATTTCCTCTAAAATCAGGATCAAGACAAAGATGGCCATTCATCCTTCTTATTTGATATAGTACTATAAGTCTTAGCTGTAGATTTTAAAAAAAAAAGGGAGATAAAATAAGACTAGGCTGGACTGGTGTCCCACACCTTAATCTCAGCACTCAGGAGGCAGAGTTGGACAGATCTTTGAGTTCAAAGCCAGCCTTGTCTACAGAATAAGTCCCAGAGCAGCCACAAGACTACACAGAGAAACCCTGTCTTGAAAAACCAAAACCAAAGAAAAAAAAAAAAAAAAAACAAGTCAAATCATCTCAATTTGCAGAAAACCTGGGCACAAGTCCAGCTCTCAAGAGGTAAGAGGTAGAAGCAGATGGATCTGAGTTCTAGGCCAGTCAGTGCTTCACAGTTAAGACCTTGTCTCAAAAACAAACAAAAAAAAGCAAACCAACTCCCCTATTTGTAAATGACATAACTATTTGCATAAGAGACCCAAGAATCTACCAGAAAACTCTTGTGCCTAATGAAAAGTTTAAGCTATAGAATACAAAGTCAATCTGTACACATATATCTTTAACTACCTTCATACATACCAACAATGTACTGTCAGAGAAGGGACTGGGAACCATCTCATTAAAAAATAACTAAGCCAGGCAGGTGCCTTTAATCCCAGCACTCATGAGGTAGAGGCAGGTGTCCTCTGTGAGATGAGGACAACCTGGTCTACACAGCAAGTTCCAGGATACCCAAGGCTACATAGAGAAACCCTGTCTCAAAAACAAAACTTCAAAAAAATTAAAATTTAGGAATTTATCAAGCCAAAGAAGAGAAAAGTGTTCTACAGAAAAAACTTCAGGACAATTAAAAAGAAAATCACAGAAGACACTCAGAAGGAAAGACATTCCCTGCTCCTGCATTGGCAACAAATAGTGTGAAAATGGTCTTACCTAAATTAATTTATTGAATTAATGGAATACTTACCGAAATTCCAATGTCATATTTCACAGGTTTAAGAAAAAGAATTTATGTGGAACTAAAGACCATGAATAGCCAAAGCAATCCTAAGAAGAAAGAACAAGACTGACCTCAAATTATACCAGTTATTGTGATTCAAGAGCCTGTCAGAGGTATAAAAATAGACAAGTAAGGCCTAGAGAGTTGGCCCTGTAGTTAAGAGCATGTATTGTTTTTGAAGGGACCTGGGTTCAGTTCCCAGCATCTATACGGTAGCCCATAACCATCAGTAACTTCAGTGCCAGGGGATCAAACACCATCTTCTGATCTCCAAGGGCACCAGGCACACAAGTGGTACACATACATACCACATGCAAGCAAACTCATACACATAGAAATTTAAAAGCCCAAGAAAATTATATTAAATATATTTGTAGACCAATGGGATAGTAGAGGATCCAGAAATTAAACTGTACTATGTCCACTTAATTTTAAAGGAGACAAACAGAATATGTGTGTGTGTGGGGGGGGGTGATTCAACAAATGGTGCTGGTAAAACTGAACATCTACCTATAGAAGAATTAGATTGATATCTTTCACTTTATACAAATATCAAGTGAACTCATGGATCTAAGGCCTTAGTTTAAACATGAAACATTGGAACTTTTAAAAGAAAACATAGGGAATACTCTCAAGACATTAGGTTGGCAAGAATTTCTAAATGGAGCATCAATTGCACAGGAAGCAGCCCCAAGTATCAACAGATTGGAGTACATGGAAACAAAAGATTGAGTCTGGTTAATTTCACTATGTGATGTTTATTACTCACAAGTTCTTTATAATTTTAATTTTAAAAGGCTAATTACAGAATTATGGTATGATCCAAATATTACACCTCTAGGTATAATTTTATATATTTTAATTGTAAATAATTAAAACAAAGAACGTGACTAGACAGTTCAATGCCCATGTTTAAAGTAACAGTCACAACAACCTAAAGCTGGGCACAGCCTTACTGTCCATCATAGGATGAATGGATAACCAAGAAGGTGGAATAGGATGTAACTCAGCCTTTGAAAAAAAGGTAGTGGGCTGGGGTGTAGCTCTGAGGCAGAGCACTAGGGTTCAAAGATCCTGGGCTCAATCCCATCACTGAGCAAGGAAAAACAAAACAAGCAAAATCTGGCACATGCTACAATGTATATGAACCTTAACAACACGATTTGAGTGATTGATACTTGTCACAAAAGGCCAAAAGCTATGTGATCCTACTTGTAAGATATTGAAAGTCAAACTCTTAGAGACATAGTAGTATAGTAGTTACATAAGAAAGAATAGGGAATTATCATCTAATGGGCAAGAATTTCAGTTCTCAGCAAGGCAGTGGTGTATATGGTGTATACCTTTAGTCACAGCACTCTGGAGACAGAGGCAGGTGAATCTGTGAGTGTGAGGCCAGCCTGGTCTATAGAGCAAGTTTCAGGACAGCCAGGGCTACATAGAGAAAACCTGCCCCCCCCCCAAAAAAAAAAAACAACAGAAAGAATTTCAGTTCTGCAAGACGAAAGTTCTGGAAAAGAAGGGATAGTGGTGATGACTACACATCAATGCCTAAAGCCACTGAGCTATTCACATAAAAAGTTAAAACTATCAGGTCCTAAATTACACACATGGGGGGGTGCAAATAACAGCAAAAACGTATTTTTACTTGAGGGAGTTTCCCGTATAGCCCAAGCTGGTCTCCAAAGACCTTAAGCTGCTCCTCCACGTCTCAAGTGCGTGCCGTTGCATTTCTTGCCCTTCTCATTGAAGCACTAAGTACTTCGTCCAACTCTACTCTTCTACAGCTTCTCTGAAAAGCCGCCCATGTGTTTAAACCACAAACCTGACAGTCTTGGTAACCTTCCATTCCTCCCACTGTTGTATCTGAGAGATTCTCCCTTCAACTCACTCCATTTATGTCCTAAAAATCTCCCTCCACTTGGTGTCTGGTAACAGCATACACCAGCTATGGAACAATCTTTTTGCACACTATGACTAGGTATTACTCTCATTAGCTACTAAAGAGCTAACTGGCCTATAGCTGGGCAGGAGGAGGTTAGGCGGAGAAAACAGAGTAAGGATGCTGGAAGAAAGGAGGAGCCTGGAATCGTCAGCCAGACACAGAGGGAGGAGATGAACATGCAATATTAGTAAAGGTACTGTCACATGGCAGAGCATAAATAAGGAATATGGGTTAACTTAAAATGTAAGAGCCAGTTAGTAAGAAGCTTGAGCATTTATTTATAATTAATGCTGCAAGACAGAAAAATTATGCCTACACACACCTTTAATCCTAGCACCTAGGAGGCAGAGGCAGGTGAATCTGTGAGAGGCCAGCTTGGTCTACGGAGTGAGTTCCAGGCTACAAAGAGAAACCCTGTCTTCCCCACAACACACACACCCCTCCAAAAGAATCTTCTCCAGTCCATCATTTCACACCAGGTCTGCTTTCAAATGTATTTTTCTTTTATAAGCCTTCTCTAGGCATCCTCAGCTGTTCTTAACTGCCTTCCCTTTGACCAGTTTTTAACAGGAGCGCTCTACTCCCCTGTAGAATGGAGCCACAATCTGCCAGAAGCTCCTATATATATGCGCTTTTTTTTTTTCCTGTTCTGAATCACATTCAATTAGAAAATGGACCCTCTTCCTTCACCCCTGTGAATTCACAGGGCAAGGACTACCTACATTTCCTTTTTACCTTCCCAATACTGCAGAGTGTTTTAAGATGAACCTGGACTATGATAGCTGATCAAGGTAGAGTAAACAAGCTAGTAAGCAGAATTCCTGTTAAACGAAACATCTCTCCTAAGTTGCTTTTGAGCACTGTTATTACCATAATAGCAACAGAAAGCAAACTAGGACAAGGAACATTGCTTAAAACTTGTAGTCATAAGGTTCTGTCCCGCCAGAAACTCTCAAATACCTGGCAGCAACTTCCCAAATAATTGTCTCAGAGGCTTAATATTATAAATGCTGGGCCAGAAGCTCAAGCATATTATTATCTCACTCTTACACTTAAATTAAGCCATAATTTCTATCTATGTTTAGCCACGTGGCTTGGTACCTTTGCTCAGTCCAGCATTCTCAACTTTCTTCGTCTGTATCTGGCTGGTGGCTGCTGCTCTGCTTTTCCTCTTCCCAGATTTCTCCTAGTCTAGCTGCCTGGCTTCTACTTCTTGCCTGGCTACTGACCAATCAGTGTTTTATTAAACCAATACCAGTGACAAATCTTTACAGCATAATCCCACAAGAACCTTTTGAAAATTATGGAAATCTATATGGCTGCCATTTTGGCAGAAATCACAGCCACATGTGGAAATTGTCTGAAATGTGGCTAGTATAACTGAAGAACTATATTATTTCAAAGTCTGATCTACATTTGAATAGCTACTTATGGAAATGGAGAGAAGGCTCAGCAGTTAAGAACACTTGCTACTCTAGCAGACGACCTGTTTGTCAGCCACATCTGGTGACTCACGTATAATACCCCCACAGAGACATACATATCCATATAATTTAAAGTAATTTTGTTTTGTTTTGTTTTTTGAGACAGGGTTTCTCTGTGTAGTCCTGACTGTCCTGGAACTCACTCCGTAGACCAGGCTGGCCTCCAACTCAGATATCCGCTTGTCTCTGCCTCCCAAGTTCCAGGATTAAAGATGTGGGGTTAGCACACCTGGCTACTTTAAAATTATTTTAAGGCTGGAGAATTAGCTCAGAGATTGACAGCACTTGGGCTCAATTCCAATCAACTCCATAGCAACTCACAACTTCCTTTAACTCCAGTTCTAGGGGATCACACACTGTGGGCATTAGACATACATATAAATAAAAAAATATTTAAATCTTTTAAATAAATTTTAAAAGCCTTTCAATGACCACATGTGGCTAGAGGCTATCATACAGCTGCTGCTCTAGAACGCTCTGATGTATGCTATTTTCTGGTTTGGCTCAGGGTATTAATTTTTCCCGTCACAAAAGACAAGAATTAGAAATACCTGGTCTCAACAGAGCTAAATACTTGTTCCCAAGTCTTTTACCATAAATAACTCTTGGAAATTCTGAGGTCTGGGCTTTCTCTGTAGCCTTTTATAGCGGTTTATTCCAAGTGTAACTTCCACCCTAATGTACTAATGTTATTCTCTAGGTAAAAGTTCAAAACAAAAGATAACATCGTACCATCTTCACGATGTAGTAAGTCATAGCATGTAAGTGTCGGCTGGAAGTCCCACTCCCAATTACAAAGTAGTCTGTGTATCTCATTTCTGGAGGAACCTTGATCACACAAATGTCTCTGGCATTTTCTTGCCTCAGAAGTGAGACCAGCATATCGATGTCAAATTTGGCGCCAATGTGATCTGAAATGCAGAAGTACTTGTGTCAGATGGCCAGAGAAAAAAAACAGACCTGCAGTTATCCAGAGAACCAGATTGACACATAAGTCTCTTGGATGGTGATGCTGCTCCTCCAAGAGCGTATTTATATCCAAAATGCTTTGGTGGAACATCAGGCAGAAGGATCCCAAGCTAAAGGCTAGCCTGAGCAACTCAGTGAGGCAATGTCTAAAAATTAAACAAATAAAACTAAGAACAACAACAACAAAACTCAAAACTCTAAAAGGCCTGAGAATGAGTTACAGGAATGCTTGCCTAGCATGTACAAGGCCCTGAGTTCAATCCCCAATCCCATCTGCATTCAATCAGCTCAAAACTGAACCTGGGCAGCAGTCTCAGTAAGTACAGTTCAGCTTTCTAGGCAGAGTGTTGGTATCACACAGATTCTGAATGGAAGCAGTAGCAAATGACTTTCTATCGTCTGTACTGAAATGAACAGCATACAGACAATGCAGACATGCTACACACGGAGCAGCGACATGACTCAGGGCACGGGGCACGTTAGATCGAATCATAGCTATAAAACGTTACTGAACTGTAACTGTGAGGTAGTTTCTCAAGCAATACATGACCCAGAACCTTCAACAGGTAGGAAAAAACATGGCTGTCAAGACAAGTGCTGCTGAAACCAATCAGGAAACATTAACAGGGTTAATTAACTCTTAGGAGAGTCTCATTTTGAAACATGTTTTTCTTAGTAAGCAATCTGGGCTAACAAATGCTAACCTGGTGTCTTTTGTTGTTTGTTTTTTTTCTCTTTCTGTTAGAGATTTAGATACTTTGCTCTAAAAACAAATACTGGAGTGTATGAATTTGTAATATTGCTAAGTCGAAAGCTGACTCCAAAAGACCTGGAAACCCAGCAAAGGCTCACTTTCTCTCACATGCTATCATCTCTCGGACAGTATCTTTGTTAATAATCTCCTGTCGTGCATGCTTCCAAAACCGCTGGCAGGGACTGAAGGATCTTAACTAAGCCCCACTCCAGGCTGCTCAGAACTCTCACGCCCCAGCACTCTTAAAAATTCATTTCCCTGGGTGAGGACCCTGGGGCTGTGATGCCAAGAGCCGGCTGTGATCAGCCACGTGACTGGGGTTTTGAAGCCCGCGCGTCTCCTGGCATCCAGGTCTCTTCCCTATGCCAGCCACCTCTGCATAAGTTCCGCGACTCACCCCCGAAGCGCCCAGAGAAGCCCAGTGCGGCCGGAGTCAGGCCGGGCACTAGCAGTACCTTCGGCTCCGGGCTGCGGACTAGCGTCGCCATCGGTCCGCTCCTCCGACTGAGGCCCACAGTGCAGGCCGCGCGCCGGGCTTGGCGTCAGGCGGGTCGCGGGTCCAGCCGAAAGCCATCGCTCTGCCAGCTGAGAAAGCCGGGGAGCCGAAGACACCGCAGGGGCGGCTCGCTGCGAGACCAGCCTGCGCCGCAGCAGCGGCCACAGACGCCGCGCGGGGGACCAGCCAGGGCCCATGGCTGCCGGCGCGACTCCTCTGGGGGCGGGGCCTTAGAGCGGCCCCGGGATTTACGTCACGGCGTGGGCGGGGCCATAATCGAAAGCGGAGACTTATTAGAATCAAAGAGGTGGAATGCGCCTTTGACTTTGAGGACAGGCTGGTCGGAAGAGCCAACCAGGACAGCCAGGGTTACATGGTGAAAAAACCCGGCCGCTAAAAAAACAGGGGAAAAAAAAAAAGTGAGTCCAAATAATCTGAGAGATGGCTCAGCGGTTAAGATTACAGGCTGCTCTTCTAGAGTACCTGAGTTCAATTCCCAGCAACCACTTGATGGCTCGCAACCATTATAATGGGATCTGATGCCCTTTTCTGTCTGATGCCCTCTTCTTTTATGTAGGCATGCATGCAAATAGAATACTCATATAAATAAATAAATAAATAAATCTTAAGAGGAATAAAAAGATTCCTACCTCTCTCATCTCCCCTCTTCCTCCTCAGCTCCACTCTTCTATTCTTCTTTTTTCAAAGCCTCTTTAGATTTTTCCTCTCTCTTTTTAGTCGCCCCCAAATCTGCAGAAATTAACCCTGTCAGATAGGAATTAAATATTTTTTCAGCCATCTCCTATTGTCAAAGAAAAAAAATAGTAATTCTAGATTCAAGAGTTAGAGAGATAGCTCAGTGGTCAAGAGTATAGACTGCTCTTCCAGAGGACCTGGATCTAATTCCCAGAATACATGCCATCTGTAACTTCAGTCCCATGGTGTCAAACAGACCTCTTCAGACCTTTAAGTGCACAGACATATAGGCAAGCAAAACACCTGAACACATTAAAAAAAAAAAAAAAGTTAATGCAGAGACTTATAAGACTCATAACTGGTCAAAGTACTTGAGACTATGTGGATGTTGAGTACTTAGCTCTAAAGTGGACATCTATGTCAAATCCTCCTCTAAGGCCCAGAGAACATCTTTGGTGCAAAGGATGGAAAGCTATAAGAACTGAAGACTGGGAAGGAGTGTTGTGAAATGCTATGTTATGGACATGACTCATGGCAGCTGTGGTTACCTGCACAAGATCAAGCCAATGACTATATAGGGGTCAGGGGCTCATAAGTCCTCATCCCTAGCTGAGGCACTATTGCAACGAATGGCTTTTCAGGAAAGAGAAGTTCTTTTTCTTTCTAGGTGTAGCAGCTGGTAGGTTAAAGAGAAAGAAAAAGACATAAATGTGAGAGGGTGTTTGGGGAAGCGGAGAGGAGAGATTTAGGAGTAGATATGGTCAATATACATTGTTTTCATATATAAAATTGCCTGTGGATAAATTTTTAAATATTATTTTAAAATATCCTGGATTAAAGTGGAATGAAGACAGGAGGGTGGGGGGTGAGGGTGGAAATAAAAAGGCCTTATTTGGGAATGTTTGAGGGTCAGCCCTTCACTTACAGCCCTTGCATGAAGTTTCTACCAGTGGACATCAGTGTAGGGGCCACCTCTGTGGGAATGCTGCAGTGACCAGGGTCATATACTTAGTGGACAACTGAAGGCAAAAGACTAGTGTGTGAGAAGAAACTTCCTGAGTAGCCCCAATTCTGGAACTGCCAGTACCTAGAAGATACCACCAAGCTGACTGATACCATTGAATTCTTGTTGTTGTTATTGGTTTGGTTTGGTTTTTTTTTTAAAAAAAAACTTTATTATTTATTTATTTATTTGCCTTGGTGTTTGCCTGGAACTGGAACTACAGACAGTTGTGAGCTGCCATGTGGGTGTTGGGAATCGAACCTGGGTCCTCTGGAAGAACAGACGGTGCTCTTAACCACTGAGCCATCTCTCCAGCCCCTTGGTTTGGTTTTTTAAGACAAGGTTTGTCTATATAGCCCTGCTGTCTTGGAACTCTGGAACTCACTCTGTAGACCATGCTGTAATGTTTTTAGAAGAACATCAAGCATTAATGTTGGGAAATGTTTTATCGAATCCCAAAACTTGCCAGGAGTGGTGGTGCATGCCTTTAGTCCCACATTTGGGAAACAGGGGTAGGTGGATCTCTGGGATTTCAAGTTCAATTTGTCTGCTTAGTAAGTTCAAGGCCAACCAAGGTTACATGATGAAACCCATTGCACAAATCCTGTTTGGTATTAGAATAAAACCCAGAGCCAGATATTGGGGAAAAGTTGGAATATCAGAGAGACAGGGATCAAACCACAGCCAATTCTCATCCAGCCAAATCTTCAAGCCTGTCTCCATGAATCCTCTGACTCACTGGGCCCACTGGCAGAAGGGGCTGGCTTCTGTCTTCTCCTGCCTTATATCTCTTTCCCCAAGAGATTTCATTTCCTGGTTCAACTCTCCAAGAGCTAAGTTTGAAGGTGTGTTTAGGAAATTCTATTGTCCTGAAGCCACAAAAATATGCTGTATATTCTTGTAAATTTTAAAGTTGATCTGTGTCTTAGCCAGGATCTCATTGCTATGAAGGAATACCATCACCATGGCAACTCTCATAAAGAAAAATATTTAATAGGAGCTGGCTTACAGTACAGAGGTTCAGTCTATTGTCATCATGGCAGGGAGCCTGGAGGCATGCAGGCAGACATGGTGCTGGAGAGGTAGCTGAGAGTTATAAATCCCCATCCCCAGGCAGCAGGAAGAGGGAGCCAAACCCAACCCCAATGATACACTTTCTCCAACAAGGCCACACCTAATCCTTTCAAATAGTGCCACTCCCTGGTGACCAAATACAAATCTATGAGTTTATGGGGGCCATTTTTACACAAACCACCACAATCCGCTACATTCAAGTTCTTGGCTCTGTCCAAGATTGTTTCTGTGTATGCTGCATGCCCAGGATCCTTCCCTCTCCTGGGACCTGGGTACTGTCTGTTGAGTGGCTCACTGCTTTGCAGGGTCACTGCAGTCAGAACTGTACTCATAAGCCAGTATCTCAATGTCCTCTGGCTTTTTGGTCCCTTCCCACCACCACACAGTCTGGGAAATTCCTTATGTGTGTTTTTCAGCTCACTGGTTCACTCTCCAGCTATGTCCACTGTCCTCAGACCTATTTGAAACACAAACAAATTATACAAAAAATAAGACACAAAATCTGAGCACTAGGGGCTGGAGAGATGGCTCAGCAGTTAAGAGCACCGTCTGCTCTTCCAGAGGACCCGGGTTCGATTCCCAGCACCCACATGGCAGCTCACAACTGTCTGTAGTTCCAGTTCCAGGCAAAACACCAAGGCCTAAATAAATAAATAAATAAATTTATTTATTATTTATTATAAATAATAAATAAATAAAATTTAAAAAAATATCTGAGCACTAACTGGATGTTTTGGTAGAAAAAAAATGACTGCTAATTACTTCAAATGTGATGAGATTATTGTATTGTGTATTTTCTTAAAAGGTCTTATTTTTGTAGAAAAATATACTGAAATATTCTTGTGTAAAATGATATAACTTCTGAGATTTTCTTTAGAAATTAAGGTGATGAGAGGCATCAGACAGTTCAGTAGGTAAATGTACTCTCCAAGCCTATGGGCCTCGGGTTGATCTCGGAACTAAAACTGAAAGAATAGGACTGATTCCATGACCTTGCTGTGACCTCCTTACATGTGCCATATTGCACATGTGTCTCCAGTCTCTCTCTCTCTCTCTCTCTCTCTCTCTCTCTCTCTCTCACACACACACACACACACACACTAAATACATTTAATAAAATAAATTAAAATGACCGAGGAGATCAATTAGATAAGGTTGACCATGCACTGAATTATGATTTGAAGCTCCACTGTGTCAACATGTGAAGTTTTTGGTTTGTTTGGTTTTGGTTTGTATTTGAAAATTTCCAATCTAAAACTAAAAATCAGTTTTATTAAAATAAAACCAAAACAGCAACCGCAGACAACTGATTCCTGTTTCTGACTTCTATTAGTACCATGGTTTTGGTCTCAAAAGCTTTTAGGCCAAAGTCCGTCGACAAAGTTGATTCTCTTGCATTGCCTTAGCAGTTTCTCTCTGCTTCTTCTTCCTAAATGTATGAGATAGGCTCAATTTTACTTTTAAATTCTAATGCTTGCTATATTCCCAAGGCTGGCTCTGAACTCCTGGGCTCAAGTGATCCTCCTGCCTCAGCTCCTGGGACTGAGTCCATGCCATCACGCCCAGATGAGACACACTTACTTTATGTTCAGTGTCTGCAGAAGTTGCCCATCTGTTTTTCTTGGCTCCTTCTTAAAGGAGTATCTGTGCATGTGCTCAGAGAGTTGCTTTTAATTGGGATTCCATGTTCTTGAGGTTTTATCTGTGGCTTGGCATTCCTGCAGAGAAAGTTTACATGGCTTTTGCCAGGCAGACAGAAGCATCCAGAACCACTTTAAACATGATGTTTAGCTTTTACTTTTTGTGTTAACTTGAGTTCTTTTTTTTTTTAAAGATTTATTTGTATTTTCGTGTCTGTATAAATGTCTGCCATGTGTACAGGGTCCCCTGGAGCTGTAGTGACAGGTTATGGGCTGCCTGATGTGGGAACTGAACGCAGGTACCGTGGAGGAACAGTCAGTGCTCTTAAAACCTCTGCTATCTCTCTTTAGGTCCTGTAAATTCTTGTTCTAAGTTCACATACACAGAGGCTCTTGGTTAGGAATTGTTCTCTTCTGCCTCCAGCCCTAGCACATGACTCTCCATCTCCTTCAGGTCTCTGCACTGTGTGGGTAATCTGTTACTAAGGATCCTTGCTTTATACAGGAGACACAAACATGGCAGTGGTGGAGTAGAGGATGTGTCTTCTGTTCTTTCCAGGCCATCTTTTTTGGTGATTTTTATTTATTTTTATGTGTGTCTGTTGCCTTAATGTCTATCTGTGAACCATGTGTGGCATTCCCACAGAGGCCAGAAGAGCATTGGACCCCCTGGGCCTGGAGTTACAGATGGTTGTGAGCTGCCATGTGGGTGCTGGGACTTGAATCCAGGACCTCTGGAAGAGCAGCCAGTGCTCTTAACCACTGCACCATCTCCGCAGACCCAAAGACTGAGTCTTAATGCCCACACTTCAGGCCCCCAGGTTGTTTATTTGCCCCTCCTCAGAAAACTCTATCTTCCTGCTGTTTTTCTCCTGTTGGGTAGAATTGTCTTTGGGGGTGGGGATTTCATGTCCCCTGAATCATATGTCAGAAGGTGGTGTGACTCCCTGTTACAATCTCCTGCCAGGATCCTTGGGGGCTGTTTCTTGCTGAAGGCCTGGTATGACATCCCCACACAACAATTCACCAGCAGCACACTCTAGCTTTTCCTACTCAGCACAGCATACCATCATTCAGATTCATGTGACAGATTGCTCAAGGCCTAATGATTAAGAAAATGGCATCTTGAGGCTAGAGTGGTGTTTGCTCTTGTAGAAGAACCCAGTGTGGCTCCCAGCACCTATGGCAGGCAGCTGACATTAGTAACTCCCACTCTAGAGGGATCTGATGCCCTCTTGTGGTCTCTGAGGGTTCCCTATTCTATATGTATAAATAAAAATAAGTCTAAACAAGAAAGAGAGACAGAGAGAGAGAGACAGAGAGAGAGAGAGAGAGAATGACATATACTTGAAGTTCTCTGGATAATCCTTGTTTTTCTAATATAGTTCAGATCTGAGAACCACCCTTGGCCACAGATGAGCAAACCCTCTGTAGAGGGTCAAGCAGGAGATCTTAGATGTTGAAGGCTCTCTCATCCTTCTTCAGAACCATGCAGCTGTGCTGCTGTAGGATGAGCAGCAGATGGACACCGAGGCATGCACACTCGGAGGTGTAGGGAGGTGGGAGGCACGTAGTAAAATATCTCAGAGCCGCTGAGCCCAGGGGTTTGAGGCTAGTCCAGGGAACATAGTACGATCTTGTCGGGAGGAAGAAAGAGAGAGAAGAGGAGAAGGAAGAAGGGGAGGAGAGGAAGAAGAGGAAGAAGAAGAAAGGGGAGGGGGGAGAGAGAATAGTATTTACTGATGGATACTGAACTCTGCATTTCACTTAATTGTTTTATATCATCACGAATAGCACTGTTTCCCTCCCTGTTTCTTTTGCTTTCTTTTCCTTTCTGTGCTGGGGTGGAGCCACACAGCCTACCTTGATTCTTTTATTTTTTTTTTTTTTACAATTATAAAAATTATACTTTTCTTATGTGCAAGAGGATGATTTTGGCAGGAAAACTGCCCGTCACTGAGTACCAGCCTCCTGGAGTCCCTGTGGGGAAAGTTAACTGTCTTCATTTTTTTTTAAAGATTTATTTATTTATTATGTATACAGTATACAGAAGAGGGCACCAGATGTCATCATAGATGGTTGTGAGCCACCATGTGGTAAGGGTTAGGGTTAGGGTTAGGGTTAGGGTTAGGGTTAGGACCTCTGGAAGAACAGTCAGTGCTCTTAACCGCTGAGCCATCTCTCCAGCCCCGTCTTCATTTTCTACAGCAGGACATTAGAACCTGAAGACTCAGAAATGGCTCCCCCGCCCTTCCATTTGATAGATAAGGAGGAGAGGGAGGGACAGGCTTCCGGGTTCTGTGCTAGGGACAATATGGTGTCAGGCTGGAGCACAGGCCTCTCCACTCCAGCCCTATCTATTTTCTGGCGCTCATTCAATTCCAAGCCAGATTATACAATTATCTTCATAACCATAGAATCCTCCAACCACATACTCATCACTAGCTCCTCTTTTCAGGGAAGCAAAAAATTATTTCATATATACATTTAAAGTAAGAACTCATTCGGCTCAAGTTTTGATGTTTGTGCTGTTCACATCTGTGCAGCAGTAATGACCAATGCAATTGCATTGTGAGTGTAAGAGGCATTTTGATTAGTAGAGTGACATGTGAGATGCCCCAGGAAGTTAGGCTCCAGCCAAGAACTGGCTAAGTAGTAAAACTATGTAAGTTCCAAAGGGCTCGTCTTAGTTACCATTCTACTGCTGTAAAGAAACACGGTGACAGGCTGGAGAGATGGCTCAGAGGGTAAGAGCACTGACTGCTCTTCCAGAGGTCCTGAGTTCGATTCCCAGCAACCATCTTATAACCATCTGTCTTGAGATCTGGTGCTCTCTTCTGGCATACAGGCATAGTGGAGCCAGAATGTTGTATATATAATAAATAAATCTTTTTTTTTAAAAAAAAAAAAAAGAGGGGCTGGAGAGATGGCTCAGTGGTTAAGAGCAGTGACTGTTCTTCCAGAAGACCCGGGTTCAATTCCCAGCACCCACATGGCAGCTCACAACTGTCTGTAGTTCCAGTTCCCAGTTCCAGGCAAATACCAAAGCAAATAAAATAAAATTTAAAAAAAAAAAAAGAAAGAAAGAGAGAAACACCGTGACTAAGGCAACTCTTACTAAAGAAAGCTTTAATTGGGGGCTTCCTTACAGTTTCAGAGGGTGTGTCCATGATCACAGGCAGGAAGCATGGCTGCAGGGAGGCATGCGGCTGATATACAGGCAGACAGGTAAAGAGAGTAAGACTGGGCCTGGCATGGAGCTCCCCCAGTGACACACCCCTTCCAGCAAGGCCACATCTCCTATTCTTTCCCAAACTGTTCCACCAACTCGGGACATATGAGCTGATGAAAACCACTATCATTAAAACCCCACAGGGCCCATGGAAGAGCTAGCTCTAAGGCAATTTTCATTCTAGAATCTTGAGAATAAAGGGATGTCTGCTGATGTATAAACAGTTGTTCTTGCCGGTGAAGTGAAGGCCAGGCCCCAGGTCAGGAAAGTCATTGCAGAGACCGCATGCCCCAGTGACATACTATGCTGGTCTGGATCTAAGCTTCACAAAACTTAGTCTTTGTATTTCTTATCACCTCTTTGCTCTCCCCTAGACCCAAAGCCACACTAGCATTCAATACAAGATGATTAAGTGATCAAAATCAGTCTTCAAGAAGTGATCCTTGGATGTCGATTTTGGAATAGGTGCCTTTTTAGGGTACCTATTCCAGCAGCAGTGAAAGCACTCTTTAACAACAACAAAAACCTTCAAAGGATTGCCCTTCCCTTCGAAGCCACAATCAGGGTCCAGTCAAAAGGAAGTCACCTTCATCTTCTGAATGGCTGTTCATTTATCTGCTCGTTGTTACTTGAGCTGAAGAGTTTTGTGCATTCTGTGTATGACAAGTCTTCCATATTTTGACATCATTAAATCAACCCCAGGAAAACAATATTTATAAATGATGCAGAGGTTCCCAGGGTGCAGACATTTATAAAAATTCTCAGGATTAAGAAAGTCCTAGCCCTAACCCTAACCCTACACACTCACCTTCCTTGGGAAGTTTCAGTTCTCAGCCAGCATCCATCAAACCATTCTATTATGTCTTAGACTGTTTTCTCCATTGTGCAGCTAATACCCTTAGAAATTAAATGACTCCTCATCAGGATCACTTGGAAAATATAAATAGACACAATTTACTATTTCAGACTTATTTTCTATTTGTTAGATTAAAACTTGGTCAGATAAAGCTTGATAAAGGCATGGACCTGTGGCGTGAGTGACTGTTATAAATTTGCTATTCTCTGCTGCCCCCTGTTGATTTGAGAAAGGGAGAGCAGATTCCAAGTTCGGTCTTGCTCATGTCCCAGAACGAGCACTATGAGGATCATCCATTGTTGACTTTTTAGAAATCCAAATCATGGAGACCCACCTCCTCAAGACTGCCTTAGAAGTCACGGGGGCATGGCTCCACAGTCTGTTGATTCTGCTGCAGCCTGAAATTGCTGTTCTGTTTTAGGTACTAATTATCTGGCTCTTAAGCATTTTTTTTAAAGGCCTTGTCACACTGCTCTGTCCTCAGACTCAACATGCAGTATGTAACGCTAGACCATATCAAGAGTTCCTTTATCTTAATGTTTCCCATTGATGGGAGTCAAGTCCAGGGCCATACCTGCACTGGGCAACTAACCCACAACTACCTATCTCTCTCCCCTGCTTTGGCAGCATTTATTTATTCTTGCAGACAGCTCTGTAGCAGCCCTGTGAAGTAAGTTCCAGAGGGGACAGCATACTCATTCTACAACTAAGACAGATGAAAGAGCTCCTAAAATATCATAGCACTAGGTCACTTGGCTTTAAGTGACAAGTTGAGTTCAGATTCAAGGCTTCTGTTTGGATGTCCACGGCCAGGACTTCTTCAATGGCTCTGCAGCAGGGTTCCTTTGTTGTGAGGCTGTCCTGTAGGTTTCAGGGTGTTCAGCGGCATCTCTGGATTCTCCCGACTAGATGACAGTATCACCCTGCTGGGAGCCAAGGGCCAAGGTGCCCACTGTCTTAAGCTACGCCAGGAATTCAGGCCTTCAGGCAAGACTTAAGTTAGGCTTCCTTTAAGTTTTCTCCCAGGCAACAAACATGTGTCTCTCTTCTGGTTAGACTCCCAGAGAACAGGTGTCCCTCTTCCGGTTAGGCAATTGATAGATAGATTTCCATAGTAACACATCCTGTTTAAGCAGAACATCTCGACTGTGGAATCCCCCCACCCTATCTGTTTGTGTGAACTTTCCCACCTTGGATCCCTATTTAACTGCTGGCCGAAAAATCAAGTTTCAGGGCTTGATCAGAAAGTTTTGTCTTGCTCTCTTTCTTGTATTTCTTGCCCCCCCCATTTATTTTGCCCCCTTTCTTCAGGTCCACATTGAAGACCCTGCTGGCTGGGGCATCATCCTACCCTAATTGTAACAACCACAAAACTCTCCAAACATTGCCAAGCATCCCCTGGCTGAGAGTCCTTGCCGTACAGCCATCACATGAATAGGTGGCCACAAATTTTTGCATTCTTTGGAGGCAATTCCCAAACAAAAAGCTTCTTTTTACTTCTAGGCCACTGAGGTTTGCAAGTACCAGACTGAATGTTGGCCCCCCACAATACCTCAAAGTAACATCTAGTATTTAGTGGTGTAGTCAGATTTACCCAGCTGTCCCTAAACTCTTGTTCTTGGCCATTTCTCACCCCCATTGAGGTAGATCCAATCTGAACTCTCAAATCTCACTTGTTGCTGTGAAGTCTCTGCTGGTGTAGAGTAGACAATGTCTCATGGGTCAACTGTGGCTGAACACATGCTTTTGAAATAGGTTTCTGCTAGAAGGTAGCTGTGCTCATACAATGATGTACCAGCCCTGGTTCTCACACTAGCTGAGTAACTTCAAAAGAAACTACATCTCCTCCAAGGCTAAGATATTTGCAAATTTCATAGAAAAAGTTCACTAACTTGTAAACTAGCCCCTTCTTATTTTTAATGTGATGTTGGTTGTTCAGAATCAAATCTGAAAGCCTCTTTTATATTTTTTTAAAAAACTCTCTTATTTAATTAAATTTTCTTTTTATGCACAAGGACCTTTGTGCATGCCAGGCCAGCACTCTGCCTCTGTACTACATTCTGGCCCCAAACTATTCTTTTTTTTTTTTTTTTTTTTAAATTTTTTTTTTTTTGATTTATTTATTTATTATGCATACAGTTTTACAGAAGAGGGCGCCAGACCTCATCATAGATGGTTGTGAGCCACCATGTGGTTTTGCTGGGAATTGAACTCAGGACCTCTGGAAGAACAGTCAGTGCTCTTAACCTCTGAGCCATCTCTCCAGCCCCCCCAAA
>PVIH01002686.1:0-116936 GCA_004025045.1 Sigmodon hispidus
GTGCAGATAGACCCCAGAGCAGTGCAGATAGATCCTAGAACAGTGCAGATAGACCCCAGCGCAGTGCAGATAGACCCCAGAGCAGTGCATACAGACCTCAGAGCAGTGCAGATAGACCTCAGAGATGTGCAGATAGACCTCAAAGATGTACAGATAGACCTCAGAGATGTGCAGATAGACCTCAGAGATGTACAGATAGACCTCAGAGATGTGCAGACAGATCCTATAGCAGTGCAGATAGACATCAGAGATGTGCAGATAGACCCCAGAGCAGTGCAAATAGATTCTAGAGCAGTGCAGATAGACCCCAGAGCAGTGTAGATAGTCCCAAGAACAGTGCAGATAGACCCCAGACTAGTGTAGACAGGCACCAGAACAGTGCACACAGGCCTGGACCAGAGGTTTGACCAGCAGTCTGGCAGTCTGACAGACCAACAGAGACACACAGATGCTTTCATTTATTTTACTCTGATTAACCTAGGGCCCAAGCATATAGCTTACTAACTCTTTACCCTTAAACTAAACCATTATTGTTATTCTATTTAGTCATACAGCTCTGTACCTTTTGTCAGCAGCATTTCCTCTGCATCTCCTGGCAGCTCCTTGGCTCTGTAGCATTTGTGTGGGCTCTGAGATGGTCTCAGAATTTTCTGAGCCTTCTAGTCCCACCCAAACTTCCTGTCTGCCTCCAGTCAATCAGCATTTTTTATCCCATAGGCAGGACAATTATTTACAATGTAACACATAATCCCACTACAATGTTCCTTTTGCCTCAGCTCCCCAAGCACTGTTATCAAGGCATGAGCAGCCAGCCACATGTGCCTAGAAAATTCCTCATGTGCAAATGTTCTAATCCATTTAGGATAAACAGTGTGTCCTGCATAGAAACAGTGTTTAGAAATATTCCTTTCAAATATTTCATAAAATATTAAAATATCCTTGGTTAAATAAATATACAATTTACATCTAGTTAAAAAACTATGTAAATTAGCATAATGATTTTTGTTATTATTTCTAAAGCTAGCAAGGCCCTCATAAAAACAATGAGCAAGTACATGCTAATGAGTACAATAAAGGTGGGTGCTGTCACCATCAGAAAAGGAAATCCAGACTCAGTACAGGGTTTTCAGCACCAAAGCCTTTAGCTATGGGTATTTGTTCTTATTTAAATAACATGAGGTTAATTTTCTATTACTCAGTAATAGGCCTCGGTAGTTTGGTTGAACATCAATTATGCTTTAGTTGTGATTGGCATTGCTAACAGGTGCATTTGACATAAAGTAAATTCCTTCCTAATGTAGGTGGGCCTGAGCCAGTTGAAGGCTTTACAAGGCTTCAGGTTTTCCAGCTGTAGCAATTCTCAAAAATTGCATCGGAAGGAAGGAAGGTCAAGGCTGAGTTTCAGCCAAGATCGCAGCTGCTGCTTGTTGTATGTACTGAAAATCGAAGAAGGGTTTTCTCTGAGCAGACCTCACCTGTCCCTGAAGTTGTAGGAGCTAGTACTTCAGAGTATATCTCAACCTCTCCTCTTGTCTCTTTCAGTTTCTCTTCTTCTTTCCCTTCTCCCATTTCTTCCCTGGACCTGTTCTTCATTTACACACACACACACACACACACACACACACACACACACTCACACACACACACACACACACACACACACACACACACACACACACACACACATGTCCTCTGCTCTCTGGAGAACCCTGACTTCCATACACAGGGTGATACACCTCTTTCTCAACTCTTCTCCACTGTTATGTGGTTTGAGTCAAGCGCCCCTCCACCCTCCAAAACACAGATGGTGTCCCGGGCTGGATAAGTTCTATGAAAATTTTATACTCAAAGCTAAAGATAGACTCTTGATATTTGATAGTCACAGGGCCCTTCACCTATGGTAGGGTTTTCAAACATTTTTGGAACTCACAATGGATGGGATGGTTGAGCAGGGGGAGCAACAAAGAGGGAGAACAAAGAAGTGGATATCTTGATAGAGGGAGCCATGGTAGGGTTAGAGAGAAACCTGGTTCTAGGGAGACTCCCAAGAACCCACAAGATGTCCCCAGCTAGGACTCCAAGCAATAGTGAAGAGAGTATCTATACTGTCCTTCCCCTATAATCAATAACCACCACCCTAACTGTCATTAGAGACCCTTCATCCAGGAGCTGAGGGAAGCGGATCCATAGAGAAGCTCCTGGTCCAGGTGAAGAGAGGGAGGAAAGAGGAGAGGATGAGCAAAAGGATCATGAGAAGGAGACTCAAAGAGATGGCTGACCTGAGCTATTGAGAGCTCACTCTCTCTGAAATAACCACTCATGAAAAGGAACTAAGTTCTGTATGTAGATGACAGTTGAATGGCATGGGCAGTTTGTGGAGACTCTTACAGAAGGACCAGAGTTTATTCCTGATGCATGAAATGGCTTCTCAGAGTCCATCCCCTACAGAGAAACACCTTTCTCAGCCTTGATACTGGGGGGGAGGGACTCGGTCCTACCTCAACTGGAGATGCCAGACTGAACTGACTCACCTTGGGGAGTCCTTGCCCTTCCTGGGGAATGAATAGTGGGTGGGTGGGGGAAGGCTGAGAAAGAACTGGGAGAGGGGAGAAAGGGGGAACAGTGGTGGGTATGGAAAAATATTCAATAATATATATACATATATATATATATATATATATCATCAAAGGGCATTGTGATAATCCTGTCAGTACACTACAGTGCTGGCTGTGGTTCCTGTTAGATAAATGAAGTGAGATCATAATAGATACATCAAATAAGAGTGTGATTATTTCATTTAGTACTGCACAAGGTTCTGACTGCACTCAGAGTGGCAAAATGAAGCTAGCATAGTGTGAGCAGCATTGTGCTGCCTCAGATTTCAGTCATCTCTAGCTAGCCTTGGATGATCCATGAAGCTTACTTAGACCATCAGCCATGCAGTAAGGTCACTGACAGTGGGCAGCCACAGTCAAGGCACAGCTTTCCATGCCATGGTTCTAGAAACTTCATTACAAGCGCAGTGGAGTCTACCACCACAGTCTCACTCAGGCTCCGTGCCCACTTCCCAGAGTCTGCTCCTCCAAGTGTACACCCTTTGTGGCACTTTCCCTCTCATGTCCTTCCTAAAGCCCCCAGCAAGCTCTGTCCTCTCCTTCCACATCCTCCACTTCATGCTCCTTTCAGGTCCTCATTCCTAAAGCTCACATGCTGCCTGCACTGGGAATTCTCAGATGAATGAGTATTATCACTTGACATTAAGACAAAGGAGCCTAGGACACCCATAAACATGTTCTCATCAAATACTGCTTCTAGATATTAACATGTAAAGGAAGTTCCAGGTGTATGAGCAATAGTCAGGTGGCGAAAGCAGGATTTTAAGTGGTAGGGGAAGGGACAAGCAGCAGAAACGCTTAACCTAGGTGGAGCTCAGACCAGGATACATCCTTGGATATGAGAAAAGAGGATAGGCTGAGATTTCTGGTTGGTCAGAGTACAGATGCACAGAGAGATATTTGTCTCTGTAATGTTATTGTCAATGAGGCCTCACTAGAACCCAAGAGGCTGAAGCACAAGAATGTGCACAGCTGAGTCACAGAGCTAAATGAACAACCGTCTATAATGTCAGTGTGACTGTGTCCAAAGCAGACCAATGTGTACACATAGGACCCGAGATGTACTCATCTCAGTCTCAGGACCAGTATTTTCATTTATCTGGGAATAGCTCAAGATCTTAGAGGCACTGTGAGAACATGTGGGGGCCTTTCTCAGCCCAGTATCCTCCCCCAATGCTTCTCTCCTCCTGCATTTCACCCATTCTGACATTATAGAGAGTCATTCAGCCTTCAAGAGAACAAACACACGAGATACATATATAAAAGGAAAGAAAACTGGATCATTACGGTTGTGAGGTTGTCATTCAACAAAATGCAAAATACGTTTTTAACTAAAATTTGAAAGATGCTTCTTTGGAAAGCTTTCTCTCCAATTATGTTTAGAGCAAATTTAAGATCTCTAAAAGCTGTTAATGCAAATTTCATAAAGCACGTAAGCACACAGTAATTCAGTTGCCACATACACACAGGCACATGCCAATAAAACAGGAAGAAGCCAGAAAAAGAATTCCAAAGACTTTGGCCTGCAGACAGATGGGAAGACACTGAGCAGAAAAGAAAACAAAGCTAAAAACTTAAATGTAAGACCAGACATCTTCCCAATTAATTTTGCAAACAATAATAAATAAAGACCAAATTAGATCTATAACAAAAAAAAGTATAGGTTTTCAGAAGTGAGAAACTAAAGCAGCAACGGTCAAGATTAGTATACTTAAGTTTAAGATGATATTCCACGGACTAGGCAAGTTGTGGTGTTAAGAATTGAATTTGACTAAAACAAAGGCTCAAGAGTTACTCTTTGGGATGTGTTCAAACAAAGCAATCCATTACAAATCTCAAGAGATAATTCTGTTTATTTTCCTGAAAGACACCTTCCTATCATGTTGTGCAACATCAACAGGCAGGGGAATTATCCTCAGACAGAAAAATACCAGCTAGTGGAATATGAGAAAGTTAATAAATGAAGTCAAATTGAGTATTTTATGAGCACTGCTGAAAATACACTCAACGATGTAAAATGCCATCGTTATGACTGAGCATAATAAACCCATTACTTGTCTTAAAGGCTATGGTGATAGAAATCATTTAAATCAATTGAGTTCCTGTTTCTTAGCAATTTGATAAAAAGGGAAAATAGTGTAATTGGGAATGAAGTGCCCCTTTGGGAGCTGAAGACAAGCCAGTTGGGTTTCTAAGTGTGCTTTAGTCTGTTTGTTTATCTCCCCTTTTGGGTTATGAAGAAAAGGAGACACGGGAATTTCAATTTTTATCAAAGCTTTAGTTTGATAGATACCTCTTTTCTCTCCTCAACTTTATCATAAAGGAAGGCTGTTAAGTGGTGTGGGTGGCTGAGATTATGTGAGACCACACTGGGCAGTAAGTAAAGGCAACAAGGACCCTCGGGCTTTCCAGGAGGCCAGGGCTCTGGAACTGTGTCTGGGTAATGCTGTGCTCATGAGATCATGAGGCATTCTTTCCCACCATCCCATCCTCCATGGGTGCTCAAGAGAAGTTCAGGCACTTTGGGGAAAGTAGAAGTGAAGAACAGACTTAGCAATAAAATATTTTTTGGTGTGATTTATAATCACCAAGTAAAAGAACCACATGTCAGAGTGCACCTAAAATCTAAATCCAAAGTAATCCAAGTCTAACAAAATAGTAAGCGAATTCTGTCTCTCCTCTGCTTCTTACAGTTGACCTTTAGGAGACTCTCCAGCTTTGCCAGCCTTCAGCCTTCTGCCTGTCTCTTATTAACAAAACTGACAAAAGCAGGAGGCTGTTAGTCCTGAATGTGTATAGTTAATTAGATGCCTGTTATTTGCAACATAAGACAATGTTTCTGGAAAGCCATGTCTCCTCAGATATGTGGAATTCCTTTAAGTTGAATTTGAATGTGCTTTATAACAGCATCAGAGTGTGACACTAGGGAAATAAAAATATGTGGAGCAAAAACAGTGTTGGCTGCATGAAGACCATTTTATAATCAGAATGATCATATAAGGGAAAAGTACAGTTTCCAAGGGAATCTTCATAGTTAGAGCACTGGCCATGTAAGTTACCTGAAGCCTGAGAGTATGGTGGGGGAGCTGGTGGCCAGGGTGAACATTCGGGATTTTAGGTCAGGACTCAGCCTTAAAAGAGCCGGTCATGGAAAAGGTAAAGCCTGTGTTAGTATCTTGCCTACTTTGTCTGAATTTTTAAAGGGCAGATTGCTTGGCTGAATGTTCAGATACAATGCAATGTTTTTCTTACAAGGCTAATGATTTTCTATAAGCTACAATAGGTATATCTTTGTTTTGCAAAGACTGAAAGTATTATAAGGGCAGGAATTTATGCACACTGCCTAAAGACTTTCACAGCAGGATATTCCACAAAATAGGAGAGAGAGAGAGAGAGAGAGAGAGAGAGAGATAGAGAGAGAGAGAGAGCCAGCTTTATACAAAAAGAAATCCAAGGACATGTTTTCAGGAAGTCTATTATGTGTCTGTCACTTTCCCACAATGACTGCTTTTGGCATCTGGGTGGTCCTCAGAATACTTCAGGTGGGTCCTGTGGACCTCCAAGCACAAGGAGACAGACCTATGTAAATTCTGTCTTTACCAAGGAGCTCAGTGCCTTGTGATGCCTTCCCAGGTAGAGTCACACCAGAAAGATGACAACCAAGGCCCAGTCTTACAGAAGCCAGAATTTATTTCTTTTATTAGGGGAACAGGAAGTTTCTAAACTTTCAGTGAAGCCATTTTTCTTGTTACTATGGTGATATTAATTTTTGAAGTAGCTTCTCTTCCAGTCTATCAAAAGATACCATCCAACTTGCAAGGCTGTCATTACATATTTGCTAAGGAGGGGAAAAATAGGAGATTTTTGTAGTACATGCCTTTAACTAAAGAACTCTGAAGGCATGAGTATTTCCCTTTAAAATTAGGAAAAATGTATTAAAAGATTGTTTTATTGGTGAGGGAATCCAAGTTAGGAGACAATTAAATACTAGACCTAGAAATAATCATTGTGATCCAGACGACAAAGAGTCTCTGGTGAGAGCTTTGCTTCTATTGCCCTCTCAAAGCAGTGACCCAGTGAATGGGTGATAGCTCCTACCTCAGAATGCCTGGGGTTCACAAGTGGATCCATTACAGCTTAAGAATTGCCAAGCCAATGGGGCTGTATAAATGTATAATAACAAGAGATTCACTTTTCTATCCCAGAGTCCTGTAGAATCAGACAACTGCTGGGTGCTTTCCTTAGTACACTCTCTCATGACGCACACTCAACTTCATCAAGCCTGACTTGCCTTCGTAAGTCAAACATTCAGGAGCCTTGGATGGAAGCCCCAGGCCACAATGTCCACGTCTTCATCTGCATCTATCCTGGGGTACATGCCTTGCTCCTTTTCAAGGGTCAAACACATCTGTGACTCACTGAAGAACCCAGGCATACTCGCCTACACCTGTATAGGAGGCAACTAAAGCCACTAGGAAAGGGTTCCATTAACTTTTCTTCCCCATCAGAGATCCACTGAGCAAAGTCATCTGTCAGCTCACTTCTGACCTCAATAAAACAACATTCTTCAGGCAATGTTCCAGAGATGACTGCTAGGCTGTACACAGCTTCTCAAGGATGATGACAACTTCCTGTTTGGACTGCTTTTATACCAAAAGAAGGCCACCATAAAGGGCTGATGAAGTTGGGAAAGATGCTTCCAGGTGACTCTTCCAGTCATTGTCCCATTTAGAGAAAAATATAGAAAACACACTGGCTTAGGTATTATGTAAGTTAATTATTCTCACATTATTGAAGTTGGGAGTTTCTGTGTCTGGCCTGGCTGGTCCCACAGCCACTCTTTCCCATGAGGTCCAGGACAGGCCAGAAACTTCTGACTACATGATTATTGGAAGTTTCTTTTTAAAAGAAGGTTTTGAAGAATTGTACCTAACTCTGGAAATGGTTGACACTGATATGCAAGGGGCCAGGCTTAAAACAACACAACCTTTCTTATGGTGAAATATGGACTCTTTTACTATGCATAGTTACTCGGTGCTTTGCCTTTGCTAAAGCAGTTGAAGCTCTAAGACAGTATAAGGGGGTGAGCTGGGGTGAGGACTTGTGAACAAGTGGTTGTCCATGAGAGAACAATGTTATGATTTACGTGATGTCTACTGTTACTGTTTTGAACATAATCTTTTACCTGACACTCTCCTAGGAGCCCCAGGCTCCCCTGTGCAGGGGTTCTAAGTCACCCCAACGTGCAGTCCAGCTTCTTCCTTGGGTCTAGGGCTGGAACTCAAGTCCTTCTATTTGTAAGGCAAAAACTTTATGAACTGGTTCATTTTTCAAGATCTGTATAAATGTTCTTAAGAACTTGCTTATACCTTCTTCAGCTAGCAAACCTGGGAAAACCTTCAACATTAATCCTGAATTTTAGCTTCTATGGCCTAGCTGCTGAGCAGCACATGAAGTTATGCTGTGAAGTAGTCTTCTTCTTTTCAGTCACTACACGTTTTTTTTTTAAATAAAAGATGAGTGTCTTAGTTAGCTTTCTATTGCTGTGATAGACACCACCATGACCATGTTTTGGAGGAAAAGTATTTATTTTGTCTTACAGCTTGTAGTCCATCATTCAGAGAAGTCAAGGTAGAAACTCAAGGCAGGAACTGAATCAGAGGCTACAGGGAAGAAATTCTTATTTACTTGTTTCCAATTGTTTGCTCGTTCTGCTTTTGTATAGCACCCAAGGCCACCATTAAAGGGGTAACATGGTCCACAGTGATCTGGGCTCTCCCACATGAACATCAATAAATAAAACGCACCACAGGCCAATATGATATAATTTTTTTCAGCTGAGGTTGCTTTTCATATGACTCCAGTTAACGTCAAAATATCTAGCAGGGTCTGTTACCTGGAATTAGTCTTCCCAACCATCTTGTATCTTTTCAGACCATAGCTACTGATCCCTGAAGCATGGAAGTGGAGCCAGCTCTAGCTAGATTCATCCTGCTCAAACTAGACAGCATGAGACAAGTCAAATACCACCCTGCTGCCCCTATGAAAGGGAACAGGCTAGTTAAGAGTCTTGGGCATCTGCTCCCACTCCAAATATTCTAATCTCAGGCCTTTCCTGATTCAGGCATGCCAGGAATACACAACAATTCAGGAAAGTGGCACCTGAGGTCTGTAGCACATAAATGACTGCTCAGTCTTCACAATACCTGCATAGTCACTGCTAAAAAAATTAGATCCAATGAGAGCACATTTTAAATTGTGAAATGGTAGAATAATTTTAGGCTTGTAACTCATAAAGAGAATGCATTAAACAGGTACTGAAGATATTCATGCTGCAATTGGCAGAAATGTTTCCTTCCCCTACCCTATCAGGGAAAGAAAGTTGTACATTTTGCATTTCAGAATGTTCTATAGCAGAGATGTCACTATAAAAAAATATAAAAATCCATGCCAAATGTGTTTTAGTAAGTGTATTCTTTAAATTTTATAAAAGCCCATTCTAAATAGGGCAGCATATTTGGTTCTCCTGCAGTGAAAATTATCAGTTTATTATACAGAGCTTTTTTGAATATTTTCTAAGAAAGCAAGCCACCCACATTCATAGGCTGCATTCCTGGTAATCCAAAAGGTAGTAGAGGAACACAATAGCATTGCATGCCTTAAAAAATAGCATAAAACAAAAGTTACATATAAGATAAAACCTTATGAAATTAATTATGTTTTGTCTTGCAGTGCAAAACAACCAGTACCCCTGAGTTTGGAAAAAGAAAATCACCTCTGAAGTCCAACAATACTAGTAAGCTGGATCATCAATTGCATAGAGATTTTTTTCTGAGTCCTATTCTGTTCAATGACAAATCTGTGGATTTTGCAAGTGAAAGAACTCAGAGTGACACCAACAGATTATAAAGATGTACATGTGACAAAGATAATCTAATATACCATTTGAGAAAAACTGTAAGACCTGAGCATCACTGACCATGCAGCAAAGCTACATGCTCAGAATCTCTAAAACTACAAAGTAAAAACAGAGGTCAGACTGTAGCTTGTTTTACAGTAACCACTAAAGGAACAATCATGTTACACAAATTCCAGAATCAAGAAGAAATGGGGTCCATAAAAACACGTGTCCGTCTTAAGGAAGGTCATTGATACCAGGTGCAAAAACTCACTTCTGGGGGCTGGAGAGATGGCTCAGCGGTTAGGAGCACCGTTTGCTCTTCCAGAGGACCCGGGCTCAATTCCCAGCACCCACATGGCAGCTAACAACTGTCTGTAGTTCCAGTTTCAGGCAAACACCAAGGCAAATAAATAAACGTGTTTAAAAAAAAAAAAAAAACAACTCACTTCTGGGAAGAACTTCCAATTATTCTTCAACACAATATGCTATATCAACATACATGCACATAATGTTCTTGGTAAAAATATAAATGATTGTACAGAAAAATATCCTAAGTTTTTATTTTTGTGCTGTTGAACAAACCAAACTAAGCCTTTTTAATATATGTTATTAATGGTTCTGGCCCAGATTTCCGTGGCTTGGACCAGAGGTTTAGTCTCACTCTAGGCCCTGCTTAGCCTCAAATAATCACACACAGGCTTATCTTATTTTTATGCTGATTGACCTAAAGCCCAGGCATATAATTTGCTAGTGCTCGCTCTCAATCCAATCCATCTTGTTCAGCCATGCAGCTCAGTACCTTTTCTCAGAGGAGTACTTCAGCTTCTTTCCTCTGTGTCTGTTGCTGTCTCCTCGACATGTCTGTGGCAATTCTCTCTGGTGGCTCTCTGGCATCTGTCTCTGTTCTTCCTGTACTCAGAGTTTTCTTAGCCTGGTAGCCCCGCCCACACTTCCTGTTTGCCTTTGGCCAATCAGCTTTTATTAAACCCATAGGCAGGACAAATATTTACATTACCAGCACAATCCCACTACAAATATAGGTAGGAAAAGCTACTTCCAGGGGACCCCCCATAGGAATGCCATGGGGATACTTTGTGAGGAGGAGGCAAACAAGGAAGACCAGCTCAGGCTCAGGGAGCACTCACAAGCAAATATCCCGTCCATTTCTGCCTGAAGGAGCATGGATGCAACAACATGATGCTTTAGAGGTATAACTAGAAATTGGGCAGGTGTTACTAAAATATAGTGGGGTTAGCCAAGCAAACTATCAGGGTAGGGTAAAGGTAGATATAAGACAGAATAATTTACATGCAATATGTAGTAGGACAGACCCATAGGGTTGAGGAAATTGGCTCAAACCAGTTCCCATGGCATGCACATAACATACTTCCCAATGAGATAACCTGAAGTTTGCCCCAGGGCCTAGCAGCAGGCACTGTCAGAGGTCCTGATCATGCCAGGCAATGAGTAATGGCCATGCAATATCATCTGCTGAGTGCTGGGAGGAGGGTATATAAAGTTCTTCTCAGTTTTGTTGTGATTTAAAGCTGATTTTAAATTACATTTAAATATATAATATATATTGAATACATATGAATGCATATATATTCCTACTATAATGGCTAAAGTTTTGTTATAAAAGTAGAAGAAATATGAAATAGTTTTTAAATTTGGTTAATTCTTGTTATAGTTAAATATGTTTTGTGAAAAAGCCATACATGTGGAAATCATGATAGAGTTTCCAGACACTGTTTTGAACTTAAATAAATCTTGGAATTAATAGCATATCAGCAATCAACCATCCATCCACCTGCTCACATGGGCAAAGACTTCAACACAGCTTTGATTTGAGTTTTATAACTTTGGAGACATACAAATAATTTGGGGAAAGCCCAGGCAGGGGTGATGAAAACAACAAAGGGGTTTGAAGGTAAGAAAGGAGACTGACAAATGATTATTAATTGCCCTCTGAAGAAAAGATCAGGGGGAACTGGGTAGCCTCCTTGAAATGCAGCAGAGGCTGTTGTATAAAATATGATCACCATGATTCACAATCCCATAGAGAAGGAAAACAGAGGAAGCAGGCTTAGGAGGAAGCATGGCGAATTTAGATGAAATAGAAAATAAATCTTTCATTCTAAAAGTCGGAGGCACTAAAGCAGGCTGCCGCTTAAGGCCTTTGAGCATTGCTTTCCCCAGAGCCTCCTCAGGTTGGGCAAGCTGGGCCTGCTTGGCTTACATATCACCTTCTCCAGGAATCCATGTTCTCCCCTTCACTGAGCAGCAGGTTCCATGCTATGCACCAAATAATAAAAGCATTTCTATATCAATTCTACAGTGCCCTGGATTCGACAAAACTTGCAAATGCTGACTCTAACCTTTCCCCTAAAAAAGCAGGGCCAAATCACCTGCCTGATATAGGATGGATTGTATCATTTCTAGTGTTTCTTTGCTGTCACTAAGCACCTTTAAGAAGTTCCTAACTATATGCATAAAATTGACCCCTGAACCAATCATCCCAAATGTTCAAAGTAAACTAAAGAATGAAAATTTGGTGTGAGACTGGAGAGATAACTCTGTGATTAAGAGCACATAACCCTTTTTACAAAGAACCTGACTTTTGTTTCCAGTATTGACATTATATGACTTTACAACCACCTGTAATTCCAGGGAACTCTAACTCCAGGGAATCCCACAATTCCCTTTGGCCTCTGTGAGCACCTGTACTAACTTAGACACAATTATCTATCTACACACCCCAAACATACAGAGAGAGAGAGAGAGAAAGAGAGAGAGAGAGAGAGAGGGAGAGAGACGGAGAGAGACAAAGAGAGACGAAGAGAGAGATAGAAGAGAGAGGGGGAACAGAGGAAGAAAAAGAATGAGAGAAATTTAAAAATCTAGTATAATGTATGAAAATGTTCTTCTTCCTATGAGGCTCATTTTTCCAGAATACAGTAGAGTTTGGAGGGAAGCCTCCAAGATTATTCTAAGAAAACAGCATGAAATGAGCCTTATTTCCTATTTTTGTTCATTTTTCCTAGTTCTGGCAATGAGGCCAGGAAGATCAATGCACAAATAAAGACCTGGTATGACTGAAAATATTCTACTCAGAGCTAGAGTCTGGGCAGAAAGAGATCTGGAAATTTTAGTAAGTTCATCTTCCTTTCCTATCAGTTTCTAAGTGAGCTCACTGGCTAAGAAGGACAAGTGGAAAATTCAGAAATAAATCACTTAGAGTCTGCAGTGGCTGATACAAGAAAAAACAGGAAAACATATCCCCAGTCTTGAGTTCACTCAAACTGACTTCCAAAATGTCTTTGCTAGGTTGTATGGCCAGCACTGGGCATGAGCTTCTCATATCTCAATTGCTGAAGAAGTAGAATTAACCTTGTACCCACTTCCAGGGTAATGGCAGTGTGATTATTCACACGTTCAATGCACGCACACAGGAGTGCACCAGACACACACACACACACACACACACACACACACACACACACACACACACCAGCCAATTACAGTTGCTAGAGACAGCTGAGCAGGTACAGTGCTTGCACTTTAAGCATGAGAATCTGAGTGTGGATCCAGTATCCCTACAAAACATTAAACTGATTGCCACATGTATGTAAATGCAGTCCTAGGAAGGGCTGATACTATGATTATGGGGATTCACTGACTGAATTAGTGACCTCCATGTAATCAAAGGACCCTTCCTCAAAAATAATGTGGAGAATGACTGAATATGACACTCAACTACAACCTCTGGCCTCCATATGCACACACACACACACACACACACACACACATACACACACACACAAACGGTGGTATCTTCACTCCAGTAGATGACTGCCTATACTTAGGTGTGTACAGCAGTTCACAAATATACACATACATCTTTTTAAATTACAATGCTCTTTTAAATGATCATATAATGGAATTAGCTCACAGTGTGAAATTTACACAAAGGATTTCTGGTATATAGGGTGTTGCTACTGCTATTTATATGACAAAGAGGTCATTGATCATCTTTTGCAGGGGGTGGAGTTTGAATCCTGAAAAGACCCTTCAGTGATTACACATGCCATGTTTCCCTTTCAATAATAAAACAATGGGTGCTCCTTGGTTATCTCCTGTCATAAATGGACAAATGAATCTACACACCAATACATTCACTAGCCATAAAGATCCAGTCTGTTTTGGTGCTCTCTAGTTATGAAAATGAAACCTTCCCCTCACCACCACATCAGTACAGAAGGCTGAGCCTGGCTAGGCACATAAGACAGAAGCATTCCTGCTGGGCCTCATCTGTAGGTCTGTGGAGAAGCACCCCTGAGCTATACGCACCACTCTGCAATCACAAAGGCTCACAACTGCAAAGACGGTCATTATCTTCTGGAACTGATCTAATCCTCTGCCCAATGCCATAAAATAAAGATTTCTTTTGAATACCGAATACAAGGACTGGGACCAAAACGGGGAAGTGACAATAATTTGACAGCGATGTAAGGAAGAGTACTTCTTCTCCTCCCTCCTGTCACAGCAAATGACACCAAATGATAACGGCTCTGTGGGTTGAATGAATGGAAGATACATTTGCTGAGCCGAGGAAATTCCACAGACAAACTGCAGCAGAGCTGTTAGCTCATTAGTGGGCCTCACATATGGGTAACACATAGCATATTTCACAAACCTACAAGGGTGCTGGAATGCAGCTGTACATACACATGATGGCATTTTCTTTTTCTAAGTTCAGAGGAAGGAAAAATATGCTTATCTCTTTAAAAGTCTTAATGTTCACGTGGTGCTGATGTGTTTATATGTATTTATAGATATGCATATGAAAGCTTCATTAATTCAACTTAACAAAGAAACCAAATACACCATGGTGACATTTATGAACATCTGTGCTAAAATCATGAATAAGGATTATCTATAACACTTGGCTGGAGAAAGTTAATTTCAAATGCCAGGACCAGGAAGTCCAGAGAAGATGGAGCATCTTCTTTCCTCACGAGACTTATTTGCTGCACAGGAGCATAAACAGCACTTCTACATGTGATGTTTAATTCATTAGCAGTTGACAGGATCACTAAAGAAAAAACATTTAAAGATGGGGATCATTTAAAAATGGAATTAGGCTGAAAAATATTCACTTTTTTTCCTCATCAAAGGCTTCTGCCTAACCTCATAATTTAGAGAATAGAATTATAATTATTCTGTGATCTAAGGAAGCATTAAATGTTCTTCTTCAATTGGCAACAGGAATTAACCTGTGTGCTAACTACCCTTTTTCTTTACAGTACCACTTAGTCTACATTCTTAATAATCTATGATTCTGAAGTATTTCTGTTTTTCCTTCCTGAAGAATAAAAATCCAGTCACCGAGAAGCTCTTGGGCACACAGGTTCCCTCTGCAAACCTCTAACTCAGCCCAAGCAGTGAACATGTATCCATACAGTCATGGCTACCATACAACAGGGCCTATCTTGTTGTCCATTCAAAGCAAGACATTCTGTACATCAGTCCTTGTAATGTGCCAACAGTGATGAGAATTTCTAATGCCGCAATAGATAGATGGGATGTAGAATTTTGATGTTCAAATTAATTAGATAAGGAGATGCCCAGGGCATTACTATGACACTTACTTCTGCCTCTGTGTCCATACAAGTATTTGTGAAAATGAATTCAAAGGGTTAATGCCAACTAGAAGATCTGCTCTTGAATTTGAAGGGCACTATCACATGGTGTCCCACACTGAGTTCCACACTGAATGAGAAGAGGGAGGTAAGCAGGTGAGTTGGGCCACTTTCCTGCCTCTTTTCTTCTCCCTGGTCCACTGCAGCCTACTGAGGAATGTCTACTACTGTGACTGCACTGCCTCAGTCCAGGAGTTAGGACCCATCTTTCTCCTTCAAACTCTTTATTGTGTTTTGTCACAGCAGTGAGCATAGTATCTGGTACCTTAGAGCCAGAGTAACCAGTGCTCTGAGAGGGCAAAGCACCTACCCCCAAACTATGGCTGAAATGCAGAAGCACATCTAAAGCTCACACACTGAACAGTCCAACATCACTGAATTTAGAGTTCTACTCTGTAAAATCATAATTTAAGTGGGCTGTGGCCTCAGGGGGAAGGACACCTGACAAGTTATCTTGCTTACTTTCTATCTCCCGCTCTGAACAATCAGAAGCAAATCCCTGTGTGAATTAAGCAAGCTTCTACAGGTTAGGAAGGGTATGACTGAATATTGAAAACTGCAAGTTGAATCCCTGACCTTGATGTGTCCAGTTGTGTAGTAAGGCTGTATGTTTCCAGTGTGTATGCCAAGCCATTTGAAGCAGCCATCACAGCAGCTCAGCAAACAAACACAGGTTCACAGGGACACTCTTTCCTTCCATTCTGACTGATAGGATGGAGAGACTCATTACCCATCAGTTTCTATGGCAAAGCTTTCCTCTGGCCTCATGGTGTTTCATTGTCTCTATTAGCAGTGTCCATGTGAATGAGATGTGTGATTCTGAGGAGGATCATCATCATAATTTAACAGAAATTAATGCCCTCTTACATGCACCCTACATGCTGCTGCCTAACAGTCAGCAACAACTGGAATTAATTCGTTTCAGGTGGACAGCATGGAAAATCCATTTGTGACCTTGGAGTTACGGAATTTAGCATAATCACACATGTTCTTGTTTGGGTAATTTTTTCTCTTCTCATTGAATTAGGTGCCTACATTAGATTTTAATCTAATCAGTCCTGATCAGTTATATTTCTGTAATCAAAGGCATTTCCTCTCAAATCAGCTCACAGACACACAGGAAATTGTAGTCAATGTTTGAAGCCCAGCTAAGGTACAGC
This sequence comes from Sigmodon hispidus, assembly GCA_004025045.1. Classification (NCBI taxonomy): domain Eukaryota; kingdom Metazoa; phylum Chordata; class Mammalia; order Rodentia; family Cricetidae; genus Sigmodon; species Sigmodon hispidus. The sequence goes on from PVIH01002686.1 coordinate 16,379, forward strand.
ACCTAAACATTCACAAACAACAGGATATGTATCAGATACATTTAATCAAATCATTTATTTATAACATTCCTTAATAAATATGTTCTGAGTAATTGCCTTGTAGTAGACATTCCTGAAGGTGTTTGAGACTGTGGAGTTAAAAGGCCTAATTCTAAGAGATGCTTCAAGAATGCATTTGTTATTGGTCTGTCACTAATGGAAAAGATGCCATGAAATCTGTACCATCTCCATTTTCCTCTTCCTCCCTAAGCTCATCAGCTTTCTCTCATGTGACTTTTCCTAGGACATGTTATTAATCTTTGGTAGGGTACTGGTGGACCACCATCCACATCCAGTGAGTAACTCATGAAGGTCACATTTCTGAAGCCCCCTGCTCAACTTGCAGGCAACTCACCGCAGGGTCTCCCTCTCCAGCAGTTGCTGATGTTTCTATAACCTTGAGGCTAGGTGATGTGAATCTCAGCCTTGAGCTTCCTCTAGGAGAGACAGTTACAACTTAGAGGGGATGACTACACAACATTCTTATAGTTTCTTGAAATATCTTTTAAAGAATGTTTCTATGGTACCATGAGGTTAGTGTCTGGAATAACTGTTTCACTTTCAAAAATGTTTAGCTTCCCATAACCCTTTTCTGAGATAAAGAAAAGGATGAGTCCTTCTAAGATCTGATGAAGAGAAAGTACAAATCACTGGCTAAACACTTTTGAGAGAGACCAAAGCCTCCAATGTCTCTGCTCTAACCACAAAAAGAGTGTGTATTGTTCCACATCTAGGCACTGTCTGTCAGGACAGCTCTATCTACCCACATGGGTGGTTTCAATTGTCTGAGCTCCAGAGCCACCTGACCTCTGCATACTAGGGAACCTTTCAGTATTTGCTGTTACTGGTTCCTGGAAAAGATGTGAAGTGTAAAAATCTATCAAATATGGCTCACCCAGAGCACCCTGGAAGAGTACAGACAAATGACTTTTCATATTAAACAGCTCTGCCTGTCCACTGCATCGCTTTCACACTAACAAATGAAGCATGGTATGAAGGAAAGAGACCAGATTCCATCCGGAGAAACAGGAACACCATTTCCTTAGTTAGGCTAATTTAGGATGCACTAAGATATTTACTTAAAGAAGAGAACAGTTAGTTTTCAAAGAAGTTCTAAGGACTCCTTGTATTCTGAAAATAGAATTAGAGAGTAAAATTAAACTGTTTCTAGAATATGACCACATTCTGTTAGGGCCTGTGGTAACACATGGAACCAGAAATAAAATAGATCTGGTTCTTTATACTATAATTCTAAAATAGTTTGTTTCTCAGAGCATATGACACTTGCATAGAAACAGTTTTAAAAGCCATAGAAAGAATGTTGCAAATGGCAAAGGAGCTTTTCTACCAGATTTTTAAAAACCTGAATTCAGTGTAATCTAAAATGGATATTTTAAGCAGTTTGTTATAAATCAAGCAATGTGTTACCATGACCCAAACAATGAAGAAATTTTTACAGCCTTTACAATAACAAGATGTATTTCAAACGTCAAGAACATGTCTTGAAATAGTTAGGGTTTAAAAATATTCACAGATTTAACTAGGAAATAGGGAGAAGCCCAAAATAAGAAAGTTTTGCTAAAAAAAGGTCAAATGGAAGCACTGAAAAAGTTCTCTTGTAGATTAACAGATCTTACTGTGTAAACAGATGCCTTGCTCAAATGACATTCCAAGATGGCAGCAGAAGAGATATGTTTGAAAGATTATACTAGAGAAATTATTGCCAAGCAATAAGACTCTATAGACAAAGGCTTAGAAAAGACTATCACCATGAAATTCAGGTGTTGATCTAACACTGTTCCAGGGACCCTCCCAGGGCATGAAATCTTGGAAATGCAGCTTCCAAGATCAGAGTGATCTATTTGTATAAGGGCAATTGGAAGGTGCCCCAGCACCTGGAAGTGGCACGTCTGTCCAATAAGCAGTACAGAGCACGTAGAATGGGCTCTTCATGACATGATCTCATACATGGCCATACCCAGGACCTTAGCAGTGCTACTGCTTGAACTCTGTTCCTTCATCTCCTGGGCTTTGTCTCAGACCCTTCCTTCTCTAGGGTGCTTGTGTTCTCTGATGACATCTGATGCTTCCCCTTACTGCAATGGTTTGTATTTAGTTTGCTCTTTCTGGGGGTCTCATCTGCATCCCAGTGGGTATAAGAGAAATCAAGAGTGGGTGAGAAAGATACAGCAAGTTAAGAAAAAAAAACTACAAATTAAGCCATTTGATTTGGTAAAACAGAGAAATGAATTGAAGGCTAATAGAATCAACTTTTATTTTCTTGTGACTATTACAACTGTGCCCTATCCTGCCACTATCTAAGGACTCTTCTTTCTTCTGAGTGAGAACAATAGAGAAGAGCTTAGGCTCTGGTCTGGAATCTGAACTTACAGTTCAGACAATTAACAGCTCGGTGATGCAATAAATAGGTTAGCTTCTTTTTTTAATAGATTCAACAGTTTTTTAAATTGTCAAATTTCTTAATGATGAATCATCTCCTAGAATACATCCTACTTAGAAATACTGTAATTTTTTTCTGGTTACACTGTTAAATTTGCTGCTAATATTTTACTTGGGATTTTCATGTGAACTTTCTCAAGAGAGAACTACCTATGGTTTTATTTTCCAGAGTGCATCCATTTTGCTAAAAATGCTAGCATTCTAAAACACATTGTGGGACATAGTTTATAAGTGAAAATCTGTGCCAGGCACAGATTCCTCCCTGACTTCTGAATCAGAGTGGCTTCAAAGGCATCAGAAGCAGGACAGGCTGTTGCCACTGTTCTTTGTTGCCCCACATAGTGGATGGTATGATGTTTGCTGAAACACAGCGCTTTGGGTACAGGGAATAGAGACATCAACCTTACACTGGTCAGGACCCTGTCCTCCTATTGGTTTGCTTTCATAGTGTTGGAAGATGGCATTCAGGTTGCTAGGGGAGAAGGACTCAGTGCTCTTATCCAGCACAGGTTCTGCATGTTTCAACATGGACCTGTCATGCAACCTGCTGTCATTGATGCAATAGTGGCAAGACTGTTTATGGAGATAATCAACTACTCTCTTGATTGTATTGGAGGACTGCTCCATGGGATGGAATTCATACCTGGCAGTGTAAACATGGGTTAGGAAAATGATAGGCCCTAGGAGAGAATATTTAATGTTATTTTCTAAATAGTTGTACAATGGATTTTTTTCTAAATATTTATGAATAGATCCATATTTCTTGTGCTTCTCCCAATCCTGATTTGAGAAGCAGTGGGTAGTAGTTTATGCAGAAATTCATTGCTGTTCAATGTGCTGAAAATAAGCAACTGTTAGTGCTGCAGATGAGTATCTATATTAACTACCCTCCCCACCCCTGGCCTATGTAAGGCTCAGGAAACACTGAGAAAAAAAAAAACAGATGAAAGAATGATAGAGAAAAGAAAAGTGTTGTCATATGGTGTCCGCTGGATATAACTTGGCTGTTGCACACACAAATTCACAGCAACTGCAGTTATATACATGAGAACTACACAAGACAAAGGCAGTTAAACATCCCAGCATGAGTTCTGGAGGGCATCAGTCTTAGCTAAGGAGCTATTGATGGCTCTTGAGGGAGAAAAAGTCACTTTTCTTTTGGAGTGTGTCAACTGCTAGGTTTCCTATTTCCTAGTGAATGACATCATGTCAATGAGGAGCATATGCACAACACTAATTAGACTTGGTGGATTAATAAATGAACAAATAAAATAACAAATAATAAATACATATAAGATTTATAAAAGGAGAATATAAAATCAAGAGGGAGATGCAATGGAGGAGGTTGCAGGGAATGAGGAATGAATATGATTAAGGTATATTATATACATTATATATATACATATATATTTTCAAATAAATTTTTAACAAAAATAAATATAAACATATAGTTTCCCCCTGTTTTTCATTCTCTTTTTAATGTTCTGGAAGACAATTACTAATTTCTTAGAATATTGTCTATCTTGAAAAATCAGATAGATAAATACACTTTTCTGTCAAGCTGATAGCCCTGGGATCTTGTTAAGGAAGGAAACATGGCTGGGTGAAGTTGACCATGGTTGATGAAGGACAATCACATTTGGATTCTGTAATGGCCCTGCCCCTAACTTCCTTTATGGTTTTCTCTTTATATTTGAATATAGCAAGTTTAAATATGACATGTCTAATTATGGGTTTAAATGTGGGTTTTCTTTATTGCTTATTTGATTTTTTTCTGTATGATTTCAGAGTTTATTTTTGTTTGTTTTAATAACTTTTTAAAAATTTTATACAATATGCTGATAATATTCCCTACTCTATAGCATCTTTGATCATTCCCACCCTCCTATAAACCCAGCTTCATTCTCTCTGTCACATCTCTGTCTTTCTCTTATTTCAAAGATTCTTTAACTGGTATTTTCATAATTTGGAAAATTTTAGAATCATTTTACTTTAATTGTCTCTCCTATACTGTCCCCTTCCCATTTTTGTTCCTGGTACCCCAGTCATGTACCTACTACATCTATGAAGATGTCTCAGAGTTCTTGAATGTGCTGCTAGTCTTTTTTTTCCCAATCTCATTTTTTTTCACATATCACTTTTGTAATTTCTATTAATTTATCTTCCAGATCAACTTGTCCCCAAGCTGTCTGTGTTTAGTCCACCTATGGGGTTTTTGAAGATTTATGTCTTCTGTTAATGTGTTTTTTTGTGTTTAGAACTTACTTGCATTTCTTTCTTATATTTTACTTATATCTCTGTTATTACATGTTATACAGCTTTTTTACTAGTGCCTTTAACACCATAATTATAATAATTTTAAATTCTCTAATCACTGCAAAATCTGCATTACATCTAAATCTGCTGCTGAGGAATGCTTTGTGTTGACATCATTCTCTTCTTGCCCTTGGCCCACTTTTTACCTTTTGTTGTATTGTTGGAAGCCACGAAAGCTGTCTAGGATGATGGGTACTACGATAAGCAAGGCAATGAGTACCACGCTAAACTAAAATGACTTTGCTGCTTATTGTAGCTCTTACAGCAAAGCCTTTGTGTTTCAAACGTGTGTTTCTTGCTTCTTTCCCTCCTAGCTTGAGGATTTCCTTTGCATGGCTCCTCAGGCCCTGTCTTTCTTGGAGTGTTCTCAGTAGAATTCCACTGTTTATAATGGAGTGTGTTCCTGGGCATTCAGGAGTGGAGTAAGAAGTGTTCTTAAACTATCCAGGCTTCATTCTCTTCAGGAGCCAGAGCTTCAGGGTTGTCGACTTCAGGGTGTCTCTGTCTCCTTCTTTCTGGGCAGGACTTTCCCTGCCCCCTTCACTCCCTCTCTAGCTATCACTAACCTAACCCTAACCTTCAGTCTATGCCCTGAAGCTCTCTTTACTTCTGACAATGAACATATTGGTTGAATTATTTTTTTATTAACTAAGAAGTAAGGCCAATGGGCTGAGGACCAAGTGAGCCCCCAACCGGAGAAAGATTTCAGCATTGTCCCCCTGAGAAGCTTCCCTTCCAGGCCTTCTGTTGTTGGAGTAGCACTGGAAAGAACCTCAATGACTGGTGTGTCCCCTTTCAAAGACCATGAGACAACATTCTCCAATTGTTCTCCTGACTACCTGGTTCCAGGAAGGAAAGCTGGTGAAAAGGACTGGTCTCCATTAGAAGGAGGGGGTAGAAATTTAATGTTTTTACCTGGTCTCCAAGTATTCATTAAAAGTTATTATTAAAATATCTCTGCTAACTATGGCATCTCTTCCAGGAAAGCATATTTAACAAAAATCCAGTTTGCCTACATTTCTTCTTCAATGGCAAAGGTTTGTATATAGTATTAAGTCCTGTGTTTATCTCTTCTCATATAGAGATCTATGAAAATTGTTCTTTATCTAGCAACAGATCATAACAAAGTCAGTTGAGACCACTGTTAAGATGGTCTCACACATTTTGATGGCTGGACTGTTGAACTTGGCTGCATAAATGGATATTCCAAGACAGGTACTGACATGTGGACTGTGGCAAACCAGAAGTCTTAGAGAATTGCCATCAAACGTTAGTGAAAACGGCTAAATGACTTAGAGATTGAAGCAACACCCAACCTCAGTCCAATAAGATAGCTTGGCTTTTGTTAAGACAGAATACATTTCCCGAAATGCAAAGGAAAAACCCATTTTTTCTCTCTTTTCTGGTTTTAAAATCCAAGCACAGCCACGATTTTCATCGTTTTGTGAGTTTTTAAAGTCAATTTTCAAGACTCCTTAAGCCTGCTTTTCTATATGGTTATCCTAATTGTCCCTCAAATAAATACATTAGTAGTTTTCTTCATTGTCAGCAAGACATCATGAAATTTTATTCTAGAAAGCATTATTTCCTTCCTTATGCACAGGAAGTGCTGTGTCTGCCTAAACTGAGTAGAAATGATACTACCACTTAGTGTGGCTTACAACACTTTAACTTCAAATACCCGCATCTCTGAATGTCTCTCTCACACCCAGGCTCTTGTACAGCATTTGCCATTTGTAGCCAACCTTATCTTCTAAGCATTGTGCATGTTTGTTGAGGACTGTCATCCATAGAAAAAACACTTGTAAGGACACAATTCAAAGTGGAAAGCACATTCTTTCTCCTGAGAAGCATTCCAAGGCTAGAGCAGTTACAGAGAAAAAGGCTCCCTGTTTCCAGCCAGGCTGCAAGCCTCCTCTGGCTTTCTTTGCCATTACCTTGCCAAGCTAATAAATCACCATTTGACATTTCATAATAAATACCTAATGAAGTTACATATCTGCTATTCTAAAAGTTCAGCTAATACCTATTTTGCTAGATAAAATTATGAACACAGGCAAAGAAAAAAAATGTTGTGTGGTTGAGTAAAGAAGGCAGCTCCTCACAGGTGAGTATTTAGTTACTGGCCACCTCAGAAGTCCAGGGTAAGTGCCAGCAGCAGCTAATAGTCTCTGCATATAGATGATGGATCCAAAGTCATATGAAGGTCAGCCTTGGAGTGCAGCAAGTAGAAGCAGACACAAGTACCACTCCTGTCACTCTCCTATTGATGTACTCCTGCCTCTCCTGATTGAAAGCCTTGTGATCATGAAGGACATTTGGGCAGGAGATGCACAGATATGGAAAAACCCTCTTAACCACCAAGGCTATCTGCTGTCTGCAGCTGAGAACAGACTAGTGTAAGTGGCCATTAAAACTTAAAAGTGTCCCTTAATCCACTGCTGTGTATCTAGCTCAGCTATTGTTCTCCACTCAGTAAAGTAGCCATGGCCTTGGCTAGGTTACATTAGTTCATCTCCCAGGACATCTGCTCTTTGTTGCTAAAGCTGGATTTGTGCTGTAAGCAAACTATATTTATATATTCTTGTATAACTTGCTAACGGTATTTTGTCAATGAGTTAAATATTTCACAAGTCAAAAACTATCAATCTGAACAGAAAAAAAAGTTAAGTGAGAATAGCTTTATAAAAATCAGCCATCAAATTCAGGTGGAGAATTTCAAAAGCTAATAGCATTCTCTATATAAACACAGAATCCAACTCTCAGGTTATTTCCAACACATTTTGAAGAGCCTGTAAGAGATAAGTGCAGATGACATGACATGGACTTTATTAAAGAAAAATAATGTAAGCCATTGGATTCTTAACCAAATAATAGTGATAAAACAAAAGTGGAGAGCATGATACAGCATTAAAAGCCTCTAGTATAAGCAAGCATTCACATCTTGCATGTATTTGTAAATGTAATGATTCAGGCATTTGCTGATAATTTTAATTAGTAAACATTGAGAGTCTTAATTGCATCAAATTTACCAATGATTCTATGTGAATTCTTGGAGCTGATTAATACTATGGATACTTGATTATTTGCTTTGTCTTTATTGTATTTTAATTACTAAGTACTTTCTGCATTTCTATCTACTTCTTGCTATAGTTCTGTAAAGTGAGACTGAGTCATTTATGAGAAAGAAAATCAGGGAAGCCACACACTGAAACTCAGATCATTTGCCTAATATAGACTATGAGACTGATAGGGACTTATTTTAGTGAAAAGCCACCAGAGTTTTCTAAATGAAAGATCAAAATAGAATAGCCAGAAAGATATTTTAGGAGTTATTTTTTTCTGTTATGAGCTGAATTCTGTCTCCTGAAAGGAATTACTGGGTTCATATCCTCTGCCTCCAACACAAAGGCTTTACATGTTGTAGGGTTCTTTGAAGAGGTCATCAAAATAAAGATCAACATCATAGGTGCTTCTGTGCTGTGTCTGGTGTTCTCATCATGAGATAAGTCTGAGCACAGGCTGTAATGCAGTAGATAAGATTACAAGGGAGAAGACAGCCATGGGGTCCGTGATCACCTATGGACAAAGGTGGGAAGCGTGCTAGGGACCACCAGAAGTCAGGCAAGACATGACAGATTTCCAGAGACCTTACCTGGAACCACATCCTGAGAGCAGCTTGGCTCGCAGACTTTAATCCTCTGTTATATGGAACTGTGAGACAATAGATTTCTATTTCTTTACCCACTCTGTCTTTGGAAACTAATACAGTATTATTTTTTGAGCACTTTTTTTTAATGTGTATGTAGCAGTGTTTTCTTGTGTGCATATTCTGGGTTACAGTATAAAATCTAATTCCTACTGTGGATTGCAGTCAAAGGAAGATTTCATAGAATTCCAATAAAACGAGCAACTAGATTATCTCTAGCCTTTCAAAACAGGATCCAGAACAAAATTAAGACATGAAAAGTATAGGAAAGAAGATATGCTACGTGAGCGGATGGGGAATGGAGAACAGTGATTTAAGAAAGGGAGGATGGATGGGATGAGCAGCATCACTAAATAGAGGCTAGTGAGCTGATGATGCACTGTGTGAGACTGGCCATGTGGCACTTGCAAGATAGCAAACCAAATGAGCTGATTTTGGCAGGTATTTGGGGAAAAGGTTTTAGCCATCTACTTTGCATAAGTAAAAATGACTTAACCCAGCCAAAGCTTCAAAAGAAAGTATGTGAGGCGTGCTAATGATATTGGGATCTCCATCCAGACAGGAAGAAAATCAGAGTTACTGAAAGGCAGACCTTCAGGGACCCACATGCTGTTGACAGCAGACGGTGAGAGATTGCTTAATATTCTTACACAATTAAACTAATTCCCTTTAAGCTTCCTCTGTATACCATGAACAACATATCCATACCCCTTAGAAGCAGCCTTTTGCATTTGGGAAAGTGCAAAATCTTAATGCCTAAATCCTCAAAAAAAAAAAAATGCTGGTTAAATTTTATTTTTACAAAGGCCAAACCAAAAACCACTTTGCAAACAGTTTTAGCCTTGCTACAGACTAGCACACTGCCTGTTGGCAATACAAATTAAGTAACACTAAATGCCTGCAATATAGGGTACAATTTCCATTAACTGAGAAGATGGAGTCATCATAAGGCTCACTTATTTATAAAGGTGTAACCAATAAGCCTACCAAAAGGATATAAACAAAAGCTAAGGGCTCATTGTATCACAAAATGATGAGCTGGGTAGGTGACATACAGTTGGCTCCTCCAAAGCTTCATCATATCCTAGCCATTGATGAGAACCTGGCTGTGCCTCAGCTCTGAGTAGAGAATGCTTATTTATACCTCACCCCTATGCAATCTCCACTGTCAATAAAGACCTCCACGATAATACCAATGCCCAAGCAGGAGGAGGAGTGGTGAGACATTTACAGTCCACATCTCTGGGTCCATAAACCCCCCTAATGGAAGGTGGAAAGGCAGCAGACCAAGCACTGTGAAAATGGTTTCCATAAAGCAGCAAACCCTGGCTTTGCCCTGTTCCTTTTTAAGGTTCTACTGAATAATTCCATTTCTGTGGCTTCTCTGCATCATAGACTCATGGCTCATAGATGTATACCAATTCCTTCAGATTTAATAGATGCAACTCTTTATTTAAACCTGTCCTGTATGTTAAAGGCCCAGCACCTTGTCCTGAATGCATTCCAGCACTGGGAGTGCCAGAATGAACCACTACATCCCTCCTGACATCACAGAGAGTCTGTGCTGATACTCTGGGGAGAAAGGAAGAGCACAGTGATAAAGCTGATGTCCCCATGAAGAGGTCTACAAGGTAATGGCACCCTACGCCACAACTAGATGATGTGTCAGAAGGACACGTAAGAGGCTAGGAATGTTGGAAAGGTGACCCTGAATCTTGGTTCCAAAAGACAAACAGGAAGAAACATTGAAATATTTCTACATCTCTGTAGAAAATAGTGGGATTCTTGGCAGATCATGTGGAGAGAGAACCCGTCACTCACAGGGAAGATCTGGGACTCCACACACTAGTCTTATTTTCTAATGTTAATGGATGGCAAAGAGAGACAGAGAAAAGAGGAAGTCCATAGCCATACCCACAGCTAGGCTGCAATGACCCAGTAAGTACTTATGGAACACTCTATAAGTGAGACATCAGGGGCTATATAACACTTATCCCCTCAATCCATTCAAATTTCCCTTTAAAATCTAAATCTTTTAGTTTTACAAAAAGAGAAGCAAGAAATCAGCAAGGGACATAACAGGAGTGGTGTTAGGAGAATTATGGGAAAATCCTTAGGACTCTTTGCTTCATTTTAACTAATAATTTTAAGTGGAAATGTAGACGTGTATGTCACTCATAGCTGGGTTGAAAAAGAAGGGGGTCCTGGTTCTTACTTCATTCTCAAGTGTACAGGTACAGTCAGCAGGTGCTCACCAAATGCAATGCTGCTGTGAGTTCCTGTGATGTATTTCCCACCCTCTACCCACACGTGTATTCTTTAGGCGTAGAAGAGGCTATAAAACAAAGTAAGCACATTGTAACAAACACAAAATAATCTACATCAGTTCCTCAACTGTTGCAAGACAATGAATACATGAAATCCCTGTGTTGGCACGCCCAGAAAGTGGATGCCTCCCCAACCAGAAATTTTAAAATTCTCCCATTGAGCTAACTAGCAGTTTCTAAATGATCCCCTTCACACAGTCCTTTTCCTTGACTGCTCACTCACAAGCAGCCTGCAGATTACAACATGGAAAACACTGTTCTTGTGGAATTTAATTAACCCATTAATTACACTGTCAGTGATAGCAAGTCACAAGTAAATTCAGCATTATTTTTAATACCTCTTGCACCTGAAAGCAAAATTGCTAGCTCCCTGTTCCCTCCCCTCCATTAACTAAATCAAGCAGGAGCCGTGTCTCCTGATCATAGTATCAGCCATTGATCTATGATGCCTTGCTCCTGCAAAGCTTGGGATGAGGGTGTTCCTGCTGATGAGAACATATGGTTTGGACGGTTTGGCAGACAGAATCCTGGCAGAAGAGTCTGGAGACATTAGCAGATGCCGCACAACTCAGACATCCCAATGTTGGCCTAATTGCCGCTGTGCTCTGATGCCACATGTTTCCTGCAATGATAGCAATGTTTCTCACAAGGAGACTAGTGGCTAAACAACAGAAGCCTTCTCCAGTCCCAAGACATACAGCGTGAGTGTGCACACACAGGTACACACTCACACATATGGGCATACATGCACGAAGACATGCACACACAAGCACACATGTATGCAATCTCAGATGAGGTCGCCTTAGGGAACACTTTCCATCTCTTTGCAATGGTATGAAGCCAGCTAAGAAAGGACTAGAAACCAGAGAATAAGCTTGATTTTGTCCCCACAGCACAGCTACTATTTAGCATGCACTCAAAATAAATAAACAGATAGATAGATAGATAGATAGATAGATAGATAGATAGATGATAAATAGATAGATGGATGGATAAAATACAATCAGCCTACCAAAGAGCTCTCACAAAGTCCAAGAAAAGGAAGGCCTTTTAACAACTCAGAGTGAGCATCTGTGTTCAGTCCCATTATTCAATGTTAAGCAAGACAATTCTAGACATATTGTCTTCAGAAATAGACTGAACTAGGTAAACTGATCAACACAAGACTGTTCATAACCCACCAAAAAGAAAAAGGTGGTTAGGAATTTTATGTACATGGGGAGCTGGGTATGCATTGAGGGTAATCGATGGATTCCATGAGTACTAAGAACATGCTATAATCAGGAAGTCTAGGAAGGATACAAAGCCCAGCAAAATCTGCAGCCTGACAAATGCACTGAACATGGAAGAATTGGTCTTCATCTCTTAAATATAAAACTTACACAAGTAGAAAATGTAAATAACAAGTATAGCATTCAATAATAGATAGCCATCACCATCTACAGATGAATACTGTTCAGGTGGACTAGAGCAGGATGCTTGACATACTCATGCTCTCTGGGTAGAAGTCTCAGCTTGAGTGATGTCCACCTTGAGTGTGGGGCTGAATGGAGACAATGCAGCAGGGAGCATTTGAAGCAGTGACACCACCCTAGCGGCACCAGGATGTCCTGCTGCTGCCTCATACACGATAGAGCATTAGACACATGCCTGTCTGTCCAGAGGCAAGCTGGTGTACACAGACCTGGTTCCTGGCTCTGAGGCATCAAATATGACTCCAGAAGGGACAGATACAAATACCAGGAAGCACTACCGCCACTGCACTAATTTAGATAAATCTCTAAGTCAGAATGAGAAAATGATTTAATAGCACAAAACTGCCGAGCTGTCTGTTTTGAATGTCAAACATTTGCATAGCCCACATTTGTCATTAGCAGGATGAAAAGTAGACAAATTAATGAGCCGACAGAGTAGAGATCTAACCCACATTTGAATAATAGCTCACAGGAAGCCTAATGCTGTCCCCCTTCACAGAAGGGTCAGGGACTCTGAAGAAGTGAGAAGGAAAGATAAAACACTGTTGTTTTCAAAATAAGAATCCAGAACCTAAGCTGCTAACCCTTTGCCTGTCACCCCAGTGGCTTATATGTGGCTGATGGGACATACAACGTAGGAATAACCAAACTAGGAAACTTGGCAGGGGGTTGAGTGTTGGGGTGTTTCTTTTTCTTTTCAGGGTTATAGGTATGCCCCTGGCTGCTCTCCCACAGTTTGTGGAGCAGATGCCAACTGCAGGATGATTCCTGATTCAAGCACTAGCCGAGGTGGCAGAGGGCTGAAGGACACCATGGTAGACCGGAAAAGTATGGATACTGGGTCATGTAGTTGGAAATGAAAATTATTCTTGTCCACGGCTTCCCTGTTACATAGCATTGGGGTACATGAAGTTGTTAGGATGCTGTGGAGTTTGAATACTGAATCTTAGGTCTGTAAGAACTAATTAATAAGGACTTCAGTGGGAAGTATGAATAATAACCAATAAACAATCAGTAGACAGCTTCATTGGCTTCTCAGTGCCCCCAAATGGAAGTATACTGTCTAAGCTGCTACATGCTAAACTGTAGCTTCAGTCAGTAACTGCAGGGTTCACACCTTAATCACACCCTGTCTTTTCGGCAGAGGGTCCCTACACATTCTGATCCATGTCACCAAGTCTTTTTCTACTTTGTCTGTCCTACCAGCACATATCTGTCCTGTGATGTCTATTTGGGTCCCATCAATCTCAAGAAGCCATCTATTTATTTTATTTTATTTTTATTAGTATGTGGAGGTACATGGCATACTCATGGTATGTATGTGTATGTTGTAGAGTTGATCCTCTCCTTCCACTTTTATATGTGTCCTAGGGTCTGAACTCAGGTCAATCGGCTTATACGAGCAACATCTTCACCCTATGTGTCCTTGTAACAGGCCAGGAAACCACCTTTAGGCATGTTTCGCTTCTCTTGATGTACAAAGATTGTGCGAATTGGTTTCCTTTGTGTTGTTCTGATTATTCTGCTCATATAAAATGGAATGGAATTCCCCAACAAGGTGGCTCACATCAAGGTTTGACATAGCTCTTATGGCACAGAAAAAATGTATTGATTCTGGTAGGTGATTCACAGGTAAAACACAGACAACCTCACCAAAGCCCAGTTAACCATGACAGGTACCACAGTAGTTCAAGTGACTTAGAGTGCTCACCAAAAAGGTGATGATGACAGGGTTGAGCAGAGCCCTTAGACATGCATGGCTATTACTCAGCACATTCTCCATACCTGGCTTTGCTCAGGTCTCTCCAATGCTGTAGCCTGAGAATGCCATTCCTAGCTTAGACCTACATAACTCACTTGAGAGACCTGAAAGATGGGAGAAAGCATTTACTTATCCCTCTGCCCCTTTCTATCCCATCACAGCATAAGCTGTATTCCTAGCTATTTTAGAAACGTTTCTTTTTTCCCAGTATTTTTTTTACTTTATTTTATTTCAGGAGTCTTTCTTCCCTCAACAAAACTTAGCTCTTAAAGATCAAAAACTTTGCTTTTAAAACTGTCATTTTGATATGGACTTCAAAAGTCTATTTTGGAAGGATTTTCTTTTAAAGTAATTTTTCTGTCTCCCCCAACTCCCTTTGCTTTGCTTCGGGCATGCCTGGTGCTTATTCTGCTCCCTACCTGGAGTGCCTCTGATTCTCAGAAGGTCCTGCAAAGATCACTGGCTATAGACAAGACAGCATAGAGAGTGAAGCTCAAAGCTTACTATTCTCAAATGTGAACTGCTAAAACCCCGCTGTTTAAGAGAATAAACCCTGGACACAGCTCAGCTACATCTGACATTTACTCGTCAGCAATTAACTTACTAGGGCCCATTTCATCATAAGTAGAAGGAAGAAGTAATTGTCTTCATTTCTGACTGCTACCTGGAGACCAAATTATTCTAAAGTGCCTTAGTGAGAACACCTCACATTTTGAATGCTCAGGAAGTGATGGTTCCTGGGAGACACTACGCACTTGGCAATGGGGCATTCCGTCTAAAGGAGTAGTCAGGCTCTGCTCTTTGTATCTATTTTACTTTAACTCTTTCTGCATGTAAACCTGCTTTCAAAAATAGAGTGTCAAGTTTTTAGGGTATTTTCTCATTTGTAGGGCGAGACTAAGAATAACCTGCCAGGTGAGTTTGTAAGCATTCAACAGACCTGTGTGTGTGTGTGTGTTGAACCCAATTTAAGGCAGAGAATAGAGGCCATCCTGTCACATTTCCTATAGAAGAGCTGGGTGCTCAAGGGCATTGCTAAGCCTGGGCCAGGGCATGATTGTAGTACCAGGACTCTCTGGGACTGAACTCCTGGATCCTTACTGTCATTACAAGTCATACTCTGTGCATTTCCAGAAGATTTACATTCCAAGACTTTGCAGTTTGTCTTGTTTTAATTTTCTGTCTCTGGGATTAGTGAAGAACAATTTGCCAACTCGTAGAAGGTCAACTAATTTAATCTATCCATTCCTAGAGTTCTGTGATTATGTCTGATGGTTCCATTTCCCTCTCATCTTCACAAGTATAACTCAAAGCTGCACTTTAGTTTCCAAACTATCCTCACGTGTTAAACTTCATGTGTTCACTGCATAAATGGCCATAAGACTGCTCTTGGATGCTTACCTTCCTTAAATTTCTTCCTTACACTCTCAGCAACATGGTTACTCCAAATTCTTTTTCTAAATTCAAAGTATTAGAAATTCCAAAGCAGACGTTCATATTTAACAAGGCACAACCACACAGTGCTTTATCTCCCAATGTAGGAGTTACAGCTAATGAAGAAAGGCCTTCAATGAAAACAGATGGTCAGAAAATATAAAGGTGGTGTTTGCTCTCAGTGAACTGTGTAAGTTTGTGTGCTTCCTTAAGTATCTGTCTAAATTTATATACAGAAAGCCTCATTCCTACTGTGATGGCATTAAGAGATGAGTTTTCAATATGTAAATAAGCCACATAAGTGAAGCTTCCATAAATGAGATTGGTACATGTCTTAGTCCAGATCTGATAGCTGGACTAAATAATGTCTGATACTGTGTAACTATAAAGGAAGAAGTGTTATCTAGAAGGCAAACTACAACTCTTAGCTTCTGGTAAGGATTCATGACCATAAGGAGCAACAAATAACGTGACCCTAGTGCTGCAGCAACAAACCCAGTGATGTGAAATTGGGAATTCCTTTCCTCCTCCCTTAGGAGGAAGAGTGGGGGCCCATTCTGTCCTCCTGACCCAGCTCAGCCCCACCTGGCAACTTCATCAGGCAGAGGAGTAAGCCTCATCTTAGGCCATCCTAGAAGTAGCAGAAAGAACTCTATCTCCTTGCTGTGCACGAAGACATGGAAAGAGCCTCTATGTCAGGAAATGCACCTACACCAGAACCTCTCTGTGCTTAATCCTGATCAGCCTTCTCTGACACATATGAAAAATAAATCTCAGATGTTTAAGGCAGCAGTCTAGTGTATTTTGTCAAAACAGGCCAAACTCACAAAAATATTTCAGTTTTGTGAAATATAAAAATATTCTTAGTTTTTCTGTCTGTAATGCAGAGGCTACCAATAGCAGCTGTGTTACTGTGCTGCTCTGAGCATGGATTATCAGTGATCACATAAAATGATGTTTGATAAGCAAGGCATGGGGGAGAGAGCTGGGCAGACAGAGATCTTGTCCTGAAGATGCCATGGTACAAGGTGTAAATGAGGCACATATCTAAGAGAGTGATAAAGCAAAGCAGAGACCACAGGCAAGGCATTCAAGGCTAGTGGAAAGAACTGCAGTCCAGGGAAAGAGACATGACCTTCAACAAGATCAAACCGGCTATGGAAGTGCCAAAATTACCCAGACAGCTCTCTCCTGGCAGTCACGCTCTGACCCCCGTATCCTTTTTCACATCATCTCTCCCATTCTTTTGTAATTATTTGTTCAGAAGATCATCTTTCTCAGGAAGTACAAGCTTCATCAGAACAGAGCTTTTATTCAGTTGGGTTTTAAATGTGCCACCCACATTCTTCCACAAAGAAACTCACCCCTATTTGACGCACAGTAAAAAGTCCTAAATAAATGTCATTGAAATATATAACAAATTGTTTATCTTGCATGTCTGAAATATGTAACTGGAAAATTAAGAAATAAATTATAGGTATGTCTTCATCCTTCTGTATACTATTTCACTGTCATTTTCCTCCAGGAAATAACTTTACCTAAGGCAATGTGCATGCTAAAACAAATGAGCAATATTAGCAGGCATCTTCTCTGAGGGCATTGACAAAAATAATCCTACCCAAGTAAATGGGAGATGGGAAGGGAGGGGACAGGACCAGATAGAATCAGTGACAAAATGAGGAGAAATTTCTGCAACCATTTCATTACCTGGACTCAAGGAAAAGCAGATAAATAGTTGTGTGGTATGTTCACAAAACCATTCTGATATAAAATTTAAAATTTCATTACTCTTTCAGCTTGGAGCAAAAACATCAAAACCTATAGTTAATGCTAATCCACTTCTCCCTATTTCTAAGTGTTACCTCACACAGATTATTAAACCTCAAAATGGAAACAATAAGTTCAGATAAAGACCCTTGGCTAGAAAGTATCCTTATACCTTATATAAAATAAGAACAGAGCAACATAACTCTTTATTGGCTGGACAAACATTCTAAGAAGATGAATTAGAAAAGCAACACAGAACATACCACCTCAGCCCTGACCTGAGTCAGGTCCATCAGGTTCTGAGCACTGCTGTCACCATGGAACTGGGAGTGGACCCACAGACAGTGTCATGCCACACAAGAAACATTCCATCCAAGAGCTCATTTAATGACTTCTCCAGCAAACAGTTATGGGATGCTTGTGACAATGACATTCAAGGTCTTTTATATGTTCCAAGGCATTTCCTTGAGGTGAACATCTACATTTTACCAAGGAGGAAACTAAGACCCAAACAGCATTAAGTTGTTCAAATGCAGCACAGAGCTGCAAAATCAATCAGAAGGAAACAGTGTTTTGTTTATTGCCTCAGATACTAAGTAAGAGTGCTGGAAAGAAGAATGTTAACTTCTCTGAGTTGTTAATTTTATTACTCACTCTATTTTGCCAATTTTTCTCTTCAGGTTTTTCTACAATGAATATACAATCTTGGCTATAATTTTTATAATAGAGAAAAAGCTGGCTGATTATGATATAAAAACAGTCACTACATGAAGAAATTGTGCAGAGCTAATCCAATGCCAGGATGAGCTGTCTAAAAGGCAGCCTGAATCCAATTCCACTCTGATCAACCTGGGGCACTCTTGGACACTTTTCCACTTGTCCCCTAGAGCTGCTACAAGCACAAACTCAGTTGATAAACATTCATTTAATTAAAATGCAGGAAAGATCTGACTTTAGGAGGTGGTTGAGAATACACAGAAAGAGCTGATGGTTGTTCTGGTTTTGAGGAAGGGGGTCTTATGATATTATTTCTAGATAGAAGCACTCAGATTCAAGTGCAGCTGCAATCCCAGATGGAGCAGGGACTGGGCATGCCGTGATGTACTGCCTAACAGAAATTCCCACATCTCTCTGCTCTCTCTCTCTCTGGGTGTCTACAGGAATCTGGGTCACTCCATCACAGGGCTGACCCACATCTTCAGACAAGCAGCCTTCCCATCCTATTAGAGAAACATCAGCTCTGTGGAAGCAAGCCTTATGAATAAGTAAATTTACAGATAAGCCTGTTTTAATTAGCTGGGGAAGAGGAGCCCCACTCCTTCTCCCACATCAACTAACACTGATTTCTTTACATCTAGGCACATCTGTAAACAGCTCCCCACCTCTGTCTCCTCCACTATGCTGATTAGTCTCTTTTAAATTCCTTTTGAATAAAATTAATTTGCTTTCCCCACTCTTTCAATCTGTACATCAGCAGAGCTTTGAAGCATCACTCTTGCTGGATGATAACTGTGTGTGATTTCCCTTAGTTAGTTTGCTTCAGATTTCCACAAAGAGTTCACCAGGCTATGGGATACAGGACTCCGGGAGAAAAAAGCTGAACCGACTTAAGAGTGAGAATTCTTCTCTGTGGTCAGAATTTGAAGACACACCCATCCTGCTACTTGTTCTCTCTGCACGCCCAGCCAGAGACATTCTGTTTTGTCATTCAAATCTGCTGCGCAATTGCCCATTCTCCTCAGGGCAGCAGCTCACCCTGGTTTCCTACATGATGCACAAAGAGAATAGACAAAGTCATCAGAACCAATCAGCAGTGATGGAGGAGGCAGAGTGCACCCTCAGGGTGGTCTGAGTGGGATGAGAAAGTGAGGCATGACCCCTTTGAAGCCTTTGAATTGTTTTCCCCAAATACTCCTCTTTATACCTCTCCCCACCACTGCCTAAGAATTAGCACCCCTC
This sequence comes from Sigmodon hispidus, assembly GCA_004025045.1. Classification (NCBI taxonomy): domain Eukaryota; kingdom Metazoa; phylum Chordata; class Mammalia; order Rodentia; family Cricetidae; genus Sigmodon; species Sigmodon hispidus. The sequence continues at coordinate 35,627 of PVIH01002686.1, forward strand.
CCCATCACACAAAGGAGGTTGAGATTAATGACATACTAGGTCAGTCATGGTTCTGTCGGGGGTGGGGGTTCTGCAAAATGCACATGGATTTCTTTGTTAAGCTTTAGTGGCTGCTAGAAAGCAGCTTTGCAATTTGAGGGTTCCACATAAAATAACTTAATAATTTATTGGTTCTAATTTTACCACTGGATGGTAAGAACAAGAATATCATCTAAATTAAATATTACACGATTCTTTTTTATTTTTTTCACTCTTTCTCTCCCTCTCAACATTTTTTCCTTGCTTCTCTTCCTCTACATACTTTCATTCTTAAGATTTTTTTTTTTAAAAAAAAAAAAGGTTTGTGGGTCCTTGCCTTCAATCTAAAGGGTCTGAACTCAATTCCCAGATTCACATGATAGAGAGCTGATGGTCATAGGACACACTCTATACCTGACATGTACAAGCATGCACACATGCACACGCGCGCGCGCACACACACACACACACACACACACACACACAGTAAAAAAAACTATTAAAATAAAATGTATTTGTTTAGCTGGCAGATCAAGAAAAATCTGTAACTTTGACATATGTTGATGTCAAAACAGTGGTTTCTCTCATGAGATCCCATAGACAAGGAAGGAAAAACATGGTACCAAATGAAACAGTGACAAAAGGGATTCCTAGAAGTCTAATTCAGTATTTGCTAGGCAGCGTGCCTACTAAAGTGAGTATCTAGTGATACTAGATACTTAGAACTCAGAATTCAATCGTCTATCTTCAGGAATGTTCTGGATCAGGTCACCAAAGGCTCACATGATGCAAAACTGAGACAAACAACTAACTTGCAGATCAAGCTCCAATGTGATTTTAACCGGTCAGTACAATGTTTGTACTGTACTGACCTATCAGAGTGTGATTGTACCTGCAGCTGTGCAGGCAGTCACAGGTGAGACAGGTCAGCAAACTACAGCTGTCTTAAGACATGAACCTGAAGGAAGAGAAAGATATTTGATTTGATTTGATTTGGGTGTGTATATGTGTGTCTGTAGTTGTGTGTGGATGTTGTGTAAGAAAGCCAGAGGTCAGCCTCCAGCACCCTTCTCCATTCCTTACTTTCTTACAGAGTTCTAAGATTCAATTCTTTCATTTTATGTATATGAGTGTTTGCCTTCAGACATATATGTGTATCACATGGATGCCTGGTGCCTGGGGAGGTCAGAAGAGAAGAAGGCATCAGGCCCTTGGTAACTGGAATTACCTCTGGTTATGAACCACAATGACGGTGCTTGGAACCAAACCCTGGTCCTCTGTAAGAGCTACAAATGCCCTGAACTGCAGAGCTATTTCTCCAGCACTTCTATCTTATTTTTTTTAAGGTTTCACACTAAACCTGAAGCTCACCAAATTTCCAGACTATCAGGTAAGTAAACTTCTCTCTACTTCCACAGTGCCAGGAAGTTTCTGTCCTGCACAAACCCAGCAACCACTTCCCAAATAATTGGCTATGAGGCCTAATTTCACTTATAAATGCTGGGCTGGTGGTAGTCCAGGTTTATTACTGTAAGGATTCCTGGTATTCCACATAGCTGAGCCTAACCCTAACCCTGGCTCAGGTGGGATGCACCCTGTACGGAAGCACGCCCCTGGGCGTGGCTGCATAAACCCTGTCTCACTGCATAAGGAAGCACCTCCCTGGACCCATGATGCATACCTGTGCATGCCCCTTCCCTGAGAAGAGACCAGATCCCATGTTTCAGTTCTTTTCTCTGTACCCTGACTTCTGTCCTGCTCCTCTGCTTCTTCACCTGCCTGGAAATCCTCTCGTAAATAAACTCTAGTGTGTGGCCTTGATAGTGTATATTTGCTCTCACTCGAGGAACTAACAATCACTAATAAGAATCACAGGCACATAGAACTACAATCAGGTCTGTAGATGCTGAGGATTTGCAGGGGTCTATCTATATGCTTGTGCAGCAATGCTGCTGACCTGTACACTTTCTGCTGATCAGTAAGCATGACAGATTGGTCTTTGCTGGCGGTCCAAGTTTTTCTCTTTGGGACACCAAAGAGCTAAAGCCTTTGGTCTATACTGAGACCTCATAAGGACACCGCTTCACCTAACTCATTTTAAGCCTTCCCCACCTGCCCACCAATGTTTTGGAATGGCCATGGCGAACGTTGGACTGGTAGTTGTTTTTGCATCAGAGACTGACTGCTCAAAGCTGCAGACACACCCTACATTTCTGCTGCACCACTGAGACACAGTCTGCTGAGGGGTTGGGGGTGCTGCGCTTTTGTGCTGAGGGACCCAGGGCTTGCTGCCAAGCTGCATAACCGTTTGTCCCTGCTTTTTCCAACTTTTGGCTATTTACTGATTTTTAATGCTCCTGATTACCTTACCTTACCAAAACAACAACAACACCAACAAAACGTGGAGCATGTTATTTGATGCCATTTTTGTTTCTGGTAAATGTCACATGAATAGTGCCATCTTTGCTTTTGGTGAAAATCAGGGTGATCCGGATTGTGTCTGCCATGGTCAGTTGCACCTCAGAAAAAGTTCAACATGCTCTGGAAGCAAACCCCTTTTTCAATTCTGATTATGACAAGGACAACCAGTTTCAGCTTGAAGCAACTATAGAAAAGAATGTGTTGTCCCATACCCCCGAGATAAGTTTAAAAACAACAACAACAACAAAAACCCCAGAAACATAGCTTGTGCCATAGCTTGCGATGACACACCAAAACATAAATCTGTTCCAGCTGTTTTTCAGATCTCTTCAGGTTTTGTTGGAGCCTGCCTTCTTAGCTCCTACAGACCCCTGAAGTCTCCCAATATGACAGCTAGCTGATGCCTCTTCACTCAAATCCCTAGCCTTGATCCTATGCCCCTAGCCATCAATAACCTACCTTTTTTAAAAAAATATAAAAATCAAAAGGTGAGAAATGTTAGGATTCTGTTCCAGCCTCTGCAGCCATGCCCTGCCCTGAGTTCTATGTCAAGCTCCATGTAAGGAGAATTTCTACCACCCATGACTCTTTTGTTTCTTCTCTAGAGAGCTCCTCAACACCTTTCCCTCCCTCCCTTTTCTCTTCTCTCTCTCTTTCTCTCTCCTTCTTTATGTATCTCTTTTTTTTTTTTTATTCCTTTGTAATAATACAGTCTTTCTACATAGGACCTAAGTGTTCTGCCCTGTTGCCATCCACCACTCTCTCCCACCACATGAGGCAGGAGGTCTCTATCCTTTAGCCATCAGCCAGTCATCCCAGGTAAAGTGCATATCATATCAGATCACAACATTATCACAACACACAAGAAGTCCTCTGGGTTTTTTTTTGTTTTTGTTTTGTTTTTAATATTTTAAATACCAGCTCTGAAACCCAGTTTGGAGGACAGTGTAACGTGCTCACAAATTTCACACTTGGGTCAATTAAAAATACAAGTGAAAATACTCCTTCTTTACTATTAAGTACTAAAAGTTTATATTTAAAACCCTGAATAAAAAGAAAACTGAGCTCCTGCCCTCGATGTTAAAATTCTAGAAGCCCAGAAGTTGGAGTCTCCTAAAATAACACAGGATTGATCACAGCCAGAGTTCAATTTTCTCCTGGAGCTCCTTTGTGTTTATTAGACTTTTTTCCCCCTAAAGTAACTTCAGTTTTGCAATGAAAAACAAGCATAACCCAGTGAAGTTTGCAGGAAGGACACAACTTCCCTCCAATGTCTCAGAGAAACATAGCAAGAAATGCTTCCTCCATTTTAGCCTTATTGTTTGCATACCTTCCCACAAGTAGCCAATCAGCTTCTCCAAAACCCTGCTCTTTAAGAAAATAGATGGAATTATGTACTTAAAATGGAGTATATTTTGTAATTTTCCCTAGACTGCTGCTAAGCTTCAGATTTTTAAAAAATAAACAAAAAATAAAAATAAATAAAGTTTTAGGATGGTTGGAATATAGTTCAGTGGTAGAGAACATTTGCATGGTTTGCATGAGGTCTTGCTTCAATTCTCAGTACCTCAAAACAAACAAACTAAACAACAGCAAAATAGATGAGAAGCTATTTGAACTTGGTGGCTCACATCTATAATCCTAGCATTCAGAGGAGACTGCAAGCAGCAGCCTGTTTGCCCTGCAGCAGCAGCCTGCCTCCCCTGCAGCAGCAGCAGCCTGCTTGCCCTGCAGCAGCAGCAGCCTGCCTCCCCTGCAGCAGCAGCAGCCTGCCTCCTCTGCTGAGGCTCTTAGGAGGTCTTTCCACCTCCAGCTCTTAAAAGTGCCTGTCCACTACAGTTCTGCTCTTGCTCCTCTCTTTCCTGCTCTCTCTCTGTCTGTATGTCTGTCTGCCTTTCTCATGTCCCTACTCCAAGATGGCTTTTTACTCTTTCACTGTTCCCCTGCTCCCTCCCCCAACAACCCCAAGGGGCTACCTTTGTTGCTTGTAGTGTGTTCTCTTATGGGCTTACCTTGGCAGGGCCCACCAAAGGAATCCCCTTACTTCATTTTTATCCTATCAAGAAAAATCAGTACAATGCCAAGTCCAGCATGTCTACATACTGATTTTTCAGGCCATCCAAGTTTAAATAATGAGAGCATTTAAAGACCAACTAGAAAAAAATGAAAAAAAAAAAGGAGAAATAAAACAGAATAGCTCATCAATCCATTATATTTTATCTACTTGGCTACCTGTTCTGAACAAAATTTTACCTATTTAGTTTCTAGAGTGAGGCAAGTGTTGTTCTCTTATATTTATGGTTGTGAGCCAAGCCTTTAACGGCTGAGACATCCCTCCAGCCTGCAAGTGTTGTTCTCAAACCTCAACTTCTAGATATGTAATGACATAAATTACATAAAAATAGATTTCAGTTCAGTGTCTAAGATTCACCCTTTTCTCCTGTCTCTGCAATAAATGCTGCATCCCTTCCTTCAGAGGACTGTGTTCTATTTTTTTAAAGGCCAGGTCTCATGTAGTCCAGGCTTGCCTAGAGTTCTGTATGCAGCAACTCACAAGCTCCTAACCTTCTTGCTACCACTTCCTAAGTGCTGAGCTTACAGATGGGTGTCACTATGCCTGAGCAATACTCTATATTTATAAAAAACATAAAGTCAGAAAACAGATTTGTGGTTTCCAAGGGGTCACAGGAAGGAGAATGGAAATAATTACCCCTCAGGTTTAGTGTTTCTTTCTAGGCTGAAGAAAATGCTAAAAATAAAGAGTGGTGATGGATGTACAATTTTGTGAGTAAACTAAAAGCTACTGAAGTATACACTTAGAAAGAGAAATGTGTGTTCTGCGAATTTCATCTCAATAAAACAAGCAAACAAAAAGCATAAAACTCTGCTTTCTCCTTAGTCTCATCAATAGCTCAGACTCAGAGATGTCAAGTAGGGTTGAAAGAGAAGAAAGCAAATTTATTTTGCAATACCTGCTGATGGAAATGTGCTCCCCACATCTTTCCCAAGTTGTAAACAAAAACTCTATTAGGGAAATCAAAGACTGATGTGTCACCTAAAAGAAGGCTTCTCTTGAAGGATAGGTGGCCTGAGGATTAGAGCAATGGAGTCAGCCGAAGGTCTTTGAGAAAGTCAAGCCATCTCTGAAGCAGGGTAATGTGCCTCACATGGCTAATGGCTGGTCAGATGGTACCATCTTACAACATGGGGCTTAGTCAGTAAGATGTCTTTTAGGGTATTTAAGAAAGAAAAAAAAATAAATGCTGGTATAAACTGTATCTGGCAGGTGAAATAAATGTCATAGAGGAAGATTGGGATGCAAAAGTGATGATAAGCAGCTCCAAGATTCTGAAAGCCATGGATAAGTAGACGCAGTGAAGGCCATGGAACAGGTGAATTCCATTGAAAGCCATGGAAAACTGATACTTCATGTACCAGGTCCAAACTCCTCATTCTAGAGAGACACAGAAAGGGCCATAAACCAACAAAAAGAACATTTCAGTTATAAAAAATATTTCCTGGATGTAGCAAATGGACTCACATTAACTTTCCAAAAATTATCTAATAAAATTTAACCCCAATTATCCAGAGAACAAACATCTTACCTCCTATATTTTATTCCTATCTTCCTTCACACACACACACACACACACACAGAGGCATGGATGGACAGGTGTGTACACAAACTGTGGCCACTTGGTGAACTTGCCAGCAGGATCATCACGAAAAGGTGCAATCAATTCATCTTTCCTGAGCATGTCCTCCAGATGTTTCTCCAGTTGATAACCAGATCTTGTAGTGTGGTACTCAGCCTTGCCTGACTAGAAAGCCACAATTTTCTACATCTTCTACACACTCTCTCACACTGAGGACTGTTTCCTTCTTGAATTTCTTCCTCCTCTGATGTTCAGGAATTAGAAACCCAAATGCCTCCACTTCAAAGCTTCTGCTCCAGTCATGTGAGTATCCCAAAAACAGTGACACAAAAAAGCTAAAAGCTGAATGGAAAGGTGATTTGTACCCCTGTGGTCTTAAACCCCTAAAGATTATGACCTTGACTTTGAACAGATGGAGACACCAAAGCCAAAGGATGACTTGAAAACATATATGCCACAGCTGCTGAGGTAGTATAAAGCAAAACTGCCTCATGTGAGGCTTAGTTGTATTGTTTTTGTTTTGTTTTGTTTCCAACTACAATCCAACAAAGAGATTTTCAGAGCTTCTAGGAAAGCATAATGGGCAGAGATCTGAGTTCCCAAGCAGCCCTGGAACTGTGGGATTCACAGAAAAAAGATGAGCCTTATTCAGAGGCTTGTGGCTTCTCCTTAGTCCCATAAAACAGAATAAAGCTATCCAAATTAGCTTATCTTATCTGCCAAAAGAGAGAAGTGGCTAGGGCTTGTTTAGTGTAGAAATGATGGATACTTTACAATCTTCTGTTTCAAAACTTGAGTTTCTTTTGGAATGAGGAAGTCTGGTATAAATCCATAAAGAATCTGTTCTATACATAAAAATGCTCATTACCAAACAGCATGAAAAGGATGTGGAGAAAGTATGCTAGCATGTTTTCCCATGCTGATATAGAAGACTCAGAATTCTGAAGAGGTCAGGAAAATGTTCCCTACCAGAGTGGACAGAACAGGATTTGGGAGGGCTGAGAAGATGACAAGGTTAGAGATGTAAAATGAAAAACATGTAACTCTAGGATCTGCATGTTTGTCTTTCCAAAATTAGTACAGAAAGATCTACACCCTGGCAAGGAGACTAGGAGATACAGCCACAGGGAGATGAAAGGGGGATGGAACAGCATGCCCATGAAAGGGATAACAACCCTTGTAAAAGAGGCCTGGGAAAAATTCCTTATCCCTTCTACTATGTGAGGAGCAACCACAAGACACTGGCTTGGAAACAGAAAATAGACCTCAGCCGACATAGTTCTTCAATAGAAGCCTGAATGAACCCAGAAAAAATTTTTGTGGAGAAATATTAAAGAAGGTTAATGTATGCAAAAAAATTGAGAAAAGTAAGTTTTATTTATTTACTTATTTTAAATCTTGGAGCAGTGAAAAACAGCACCCTGAACACAGCTGAGGTAACATGGAAAATCTTACAGAAACAAACGAGCAAACAAACAACAACAACAACAAAAACAACTGTAGTCAAAACAAACTCAAAGCTTCACTCAAGGTAAAGAGCATCTGCTGAAGTAAGGCTGTGTTGTTGAGACAAGTCTATGGTGCTGAGGCAGGGCCATGGTGCTGAGGCAGGGCTATGGTACTGAGAGGCAAGGCTATGGTGCTGAGGCAGGGTTATGGAGAATAGAAACTTTAATGCATAGGAAAGAAAGAAAAGATGATGGCTGCCCTGAAGATAAAACCTTCTAGGTAACAAACCTTTGTAAACTGACCAAGAAAGTGTTATTCAGATCAGTGTGGAAAAGCAAACCAGGTGGAAAAAAATTTCCTTTTTCTTTCTTTCTTTCTTTCGTTCTTTTTTTTTTTTTTTTTTTTTTTGAGAGAGAGAGAGAGATTGGAGATATAAGTACAAGCTGAAAATCTCTGTTGGGGGCAATGAAACTCAGTGAAAGTTATCCAACAGTAATAATACTTTTCAGTTTGATGTCTCCAAACCTAGTCTGTCATCATCTTGATCTTCAAACATTAAATGGCTAAGAAAAAGCATGAAAAAACCCAGTGTTTGCAGTCAAAGTCTTCAAAGACCCTCCGTGTTTCAATTATTTTTCATGGACAAATGCATTATTCAAAGCTTTTAACCACAAAAGAACAAAGGAAGAAGAGCGAATTTTCCTTCCAGGATTTGAACCGATGTGCAAGCGGCATGGCTTCTTCAAATGACTCAACCTTTCTACACAACTGCACCAAGAATCTCAGCTGCTCCTGCCTGTGTATAGGAGGTTCTCCTGGTCTTCTTCCACAAGTACCAACAATGCCAGGTGTTGAATGAGGCAGGCACAGTGGTTTTTCAGGTATAAATCCTAACTCTAAAGAATTCACAGTCAAGTGAAAGTAAGTGAAACAGAGGACTGATTCAGAACTATGAGAAGAATCACCAGTGACATCAGTTTATAGGTTCTACACCTACAGCTGGAGTGTTATCAGCATCAGAAACAAAGCTGAGTGGCAAAGTTGATGGGAAACATAGTTGGGAATTCTGATAGCATGATGATCAAGTGCAAAAACCCTCTCATTTGCAAGCTGGACAGGATCATTGTTCCTATTATTATTATTATTATTATTGTTATTAATTGTCATTTTATTTTCTTCATGCAAGAATACATTTTATTTAAAAATAAAACTAAATTATAATACAGACAAAAGACATAACAAAATCTGAATTTACTTTCTGACCTGACAACAATTTTGGTTTCCTAAGACAGTGTGACTTTTGAACATCATCTAGTGTAAAAATAGAACATTTAGAACTGTGTATGGAGATGTGAACCTGCAGCATTCCAAAAGGTGTAAGCAGAAAGTTTAAAAGCAACTGGCTACAAAAACCTGGCCCCAAACAAAAAGCAAACAAACGTTACATTACCTTTAACCACAAACAAAATTCCTGCATCTGGTTGAATATTACTAGAACATTATCCTACTCAGATTTCTCCATAACATAATTATGCATTCATGAGCTACACAAAGAACCAAGCATTTGGGCAAAGCTCCGAACTTCCCTGGACCTCTATTTTCCTGCCTATAAAGTGGAAAGAGGACTAGGTAACTTATTTATTACTTGTAATAATAAAGTAAAGCATGAAATTAGACCTTTGAAACCTTAGCCTTTGTATCAGGACAGACCCCTATAAGAAGCTTGACCTCTGCTGTAAGTATTTGCCTCTCCCCTTCCCTGCCAACACACACAGATAAGCTCTTGTGGAGTCTCCTACATGTTCTTACAAGTACAGAATCCTCAGGTTTGAAAATTTATACCTCAATATGCTTACACTCTTTAGAAAACTGCTTGCAATTGAGAGTCATCATTTTAATGTCCTCCAAAGAGAATTTATACTGTATTTATGGCCTGGACATAATCATTACCTTCCAATAAAAATGACTCATTAAATAAAAGGCAATTCTCACTAGTGAGTTCTTAAAATATATTTGCTTACTTATGGAAATCCAATAGTCTCTTGCTCCATATTTTCTGAATTTTTAAGTACAATTATTTGGGGCACATATGTCTATTCAAGACTTGTCAAATCAGAAAAACTTAGAAACACTAGGATGATGAAAACCATAGCAGCAAGCAACGACACAAACAAAATCACTATCCAAAACAAATGGCCCCAAGTTTCATCAGAGAAGAACAGTGGCCCAAGGCCTTCAGCCATCTTTAAGTTAGAAGCCAACAAACAGCAAGACAGCTGAGTCCAGCATCATTATTGAGAACTCCACAGACTAGCTGGAAAATATTCCCCAGCACAGAAGCGTGTTCTTGAGGGCAATAGCTGGTTGGCATGCCCTGCCTATCAAGCAAAAGTCCCATCGCAGAACCCCGAGATAATTACTGGACTGAGAGCCAACAGCACACCTGCTCACTAGCACTCAGGGTGCTTTCCAGGTGGCCCTGTCTGCCTGGAGTCAGAACAGACAACAGAAATAACCACCAAGGAAAATGTAGTAAAGGGCTGTATTAAGGTCCTCACAGCTGGAGACACTGCAGAGGTTTGAGCAAATGACCACAAATGCCCCTCTTACCTGACCCCCAACAAGTGGTCTGGCCAGTGAATTCCAGCAGAGAAATTTTCACACCCTTCCCCCTCATTCAGCCCTTAGCAGATGGAGTCAGAGCACAGAGACTGGCACATGACTGCCTGCAGCCACAAATGCATGGATTGTGTTTTCCATAACACTTCAATATTTTCTAATGGTTTCCAGTTTTTTGTTGGTGTTTTAAAGTTTGGCTTATTTATAGTATCACAACACAACAATTGGGGAATTAGAAACTTTGAGAAAGGCTTGCATGTGTTAATGACAAAAATATTGGCAACTAAAAACTGAATTTGTGTTCTTAAAATGCACTTCCACTATTGTTCCAGATGTTACATACTAGTTTATTTGTTTGTTTTATTTAGATCAGGAAGCAACAAAATGCAAAACACCATGTTGTGAAATACCATCAAGGTGGACTGGAAAGGCCTCTTGAGGGTAGACTTGAGAGGTTACCCAGGTGGTAGACTGGGGAGGTTGCCCAAGGAGTGGACAGGGGAGGTAGCCCAGCTGGCAATTACTCATTGCTCTAGCTTAGGACTTGAGTTAGGTTCTCTACATGGTAAAATTAAACAAATAAAAGCTGTTATGGTACTATGTCTCTGTAATCACAGCAATACAGAGACAGGCAGATAGATTTTCAGTAGCATTGGCCATTCACTTTAGGTAGGCAATAAACTCAAGGAAGAGTAAATGACACCTCCCCAAAAGTAAGGTGGAGAGCAGCAGATGAAAACACTCTTTGTTAACTGTTAACCTACACCCACTCACCCTAAAACCTCATAGTACAAATATGAAATGTACACAGTGGCACCAACTCTAATAAGTAGCAAAGATTTTTTTAGAGCCTTCTCAGAAACAACATCTTGGTGGAGTCAGTTAAGATGACAACATCAGACATCAAAAGTATGAAGACAACCTTGAGTATAGTAGTGGCCATGTTGGCAAGCCCTGAGTTCTAGGCTGAGCTGTCCTATGTATCAGCTGAGGTCTCTGAGTAAGTTACTTTACCTCCATAGTATCAGTTCCTAAAATAATGACTCTGGACGTTCCAAGGAATCAATGGTCATATTAAATCACAATTTAATCATTGTGTTGCCATTGTGTTTATTAGACAGTTTGGTGTCCTTTCCTGTTTCCTGCATGGATGCCTATTCTCCAGACTCAATGTCATGGAGGAAGTTCCATCCCATTACATCGGACAGCACACTGGAAACAGTGGCTATTCTGGGCATGAGTTTAAAGACAATGGATTTTATGGTAATAAAAGCAAACTTTGTAAAACAAAACAAAAACAATCCTAGCATATATAAAAATTGATTCACAGTGGGGAGATGAGATATATGTGCACAGTTAAGAAGAGTCGTGCATCCAGGTACTTCAGATTTGCTGCAGCTGGAAGAATTTGATATTGGGTTCATCTACATTCAAATTTGTTTCATTAGAAAAACATTTTCAAACAGGATGTTTTAAGACTCAATAAACCTCTAAGTGCTACTGCATTTTTTTTAAACTTTATTTATTTATTTATTTGCCTTGGTGTTTGCCTGGAACTGGAACTACAGACAGTTGTTAGCTGCCATGTGGGTGCTGGGAATCGAACCCGGGTCCTCTGGAAGAGCAGACGGTGCTCTTAACCGCTGTGCCATCTCTCCAGCCCCGTGCTACTGCATTTTTAAACTACATTCTTCCTAAAGTATTTTAGTTTTATTAGAGATTTATTTTTATTTTCTAAACTTATGTGTATATATGTGTGTGTGCCTCTGTATGTGTGCCCCCCCCATGTGTACAAGTGCCCACAGAGACCAGAAGAAGATGTCAGATGTCCTGGTGCTGGAGTTACAGATGGTGTCACACACCCGTTGTGGTTGCTGAGACCAGAACTTGGGTCCTCTGGAAGAAGAACTGCTGAGCTGTCTCTCCAGCCTCCTTTTTATCTTTCTTTTCAGAGTAACTATCAGAGTTTGTGGCAAGCACCTGAATCTGTTCAATTGTTTGTTTTCTTCTTACACATTAGGGACTTTTCTTTACAGCCTGCTGCTGTCTATGTACTGTCTTCTCGTTTATGTCTAAAGTCACGTAGCTTAGTTTCCTTTACATTTCTTTCTACTGATTATGACTGTCTGCATTAGAGTGAATAATAGGTGATTTCAGGTTGAGGGAGACTGGGATAGCTAGGGCAGCTTTATTTCTGAGTATGGTACTGAGACTGCTAGGCATTTGTATCAGTGCGAGTAAGCAAGTCTACCATCACAGGACACGGATGAGCACCAAGTAGTAAAAAGAGCATGACCATGATGGTGAACCTTCTCCTCTTGATCTGAACTATTTTATCTTGTCCTTGGACAGCAGAACTCAAGGCTCTTTTGCCTTTGATCTCTGGGATTTTTACCAGTGTACTCAACTCCAAGATTTTTGTGCTTTGAGTATAAACAACCTTTGATGTGCTGAAGTCTTGGTGTGGATCTAGTGGCAGATAGGATTACTGGGTCATGAGTGTACTGACTCCACCAAAGAGTTAACCCATTGGTGAATTCATAGCTGATAGGATATAGCAAGTTGGGGCCTGGGCTGCTGCAGGAATGTTTTTGAACATTGTCTGCTACCCCTGCACTGTTCGTTTCTCTTGGTACCTTGATTCTCGGTCAGCTTTCTGGTTCCCACTGAACTTAGTGGTACTGTGTTACCAAACCATGGCCCCATGATGGCCCCAGCACAAGCCCAGGAAAACTGACACCAGTGGACAATAGACTGAAATGATGAGACATGAAAAAAAAATGTTCCTTCTTTTCAAATTGTTTGCCTCAGGTATTTTGTGGCAGTGTCAGAAAGCAACTAAAAGCATGTGGAGCAAGGCTTTAGGCCTAGAACTACAGTCTCTTTCTGACTAGGGCTGAGCCATGGCTCCCCTGCTTAAATAGTTCTCCTGGAGGCCTCCAAAATAGTCTAAGACAGATCCTTTCACACGCACAGGGATGCAGGAGGGGAGAAGCCAGAAAAGAAGCTGAAAAGGTACCATTCCCTTAGATCTTAAACTAGGCTTCTCTCTTTCCACTTCCTGCCCATAAACTCTCACATATTTGATAACACTACATTCTGACCACAAATGTTCATAAGAAAGGAAGGACACAAAACTATGTGCTAGCCACACTGATCAAATAATTATTTGTTTATCTTGTTCTTTTTGTTTTGTGCTTTTAAGAATTCTAGGGTACAGAGATTCTAATTGTGGGGTTTTGACAAACCAGAGTCCTGGGAAACATGTTGTTTGTGTCATGAGATTCTGAGTAGAAAAGTATCCTCACACACAAGCATCATAAAATTTGGGCTTTTGCCGGGGTTTTTGGTTTGTTGTGTGTACAAATCTTTCCAAAGCATAGCTTTGTTTTTCTGCCTACTCTTTGGGTGGTGCCGTACCAATGTCAAGCCTGCTCCAAGGCAACATAATACTTAACTGTTCATCCTGCTTCCTAACTGGAACTCTTCATTGATAGAACATGACAGAGATTCCTGCCTCCTGCTCCCAAAAGCACCCATAAAAATGGAGGTAGTTATAGCTGCAAATGGATGGACTGTACTATGAAAGGTCTGGTTTCCCTGACAGCTGCCCAGACACATCAGTATATCTGAGAAGTGTTAGCTGAGAAATTGGCACTTTCCTGTGAGAAAGATCATGTCAACATGTGGCCAGGCATGAAGAGGAGACAGCACAGCTAAGCCCAGGTTGAAGTTGTCCTACCCACTGGTTCCATGCGACTTATTGCTGGTACACAGGGGGCTAAGAAATAATATGCCAGCTGTGAAGCTGAGACCATCTTAATGTCATGCCAGTATGTACTTGGACTTCCCTCGATCTGGCCTGGCTTTCACTTTTCCTCACTTGTCCTCGTACCCTTAGGACCTATCAGGTACTGTGACTTCTCCCAGCTCTGTTTTCTAGGAAAACTGGGCAATGGTGATAATTCAGTCTTTTCATTACAATGATCACTATCTCATTGTGTGGTAATGAAGTGATAAAATGGGTTTAAACCCATTAGAGGATGGTTGGCTGTTAATCCAGAAAATAACTAAAGTATCCCAATTAAACTCCCAGATTCCACTGCTGACCTCCCAAATTGCAGCTCCATCACAAAATTAGAGGACTCAAGAAAGAAACTCCCACGCAATTTGGTTTTCTCCTGTGAGAGATGTGGAGGACAGTAGTGTCTACCTGCAGGTGTTCCTGAAGAAAAGAGAGATGATGCTAATTCACCACCTAGTAATCAAGTATAGTGGGACTGATCCATATAATGTATAGTGGGACTGATCCATGCATATCCTTTGTTGCCTGGTTCTCATTGTAGTACACAAACCTATTTGGGGAAGAATTTCTGCTTTGAAGTCTCTAAATGTCACAGGATTATGTGTCTGGAAATCGATTTTATTAGAATTATGTGCAAGCTAACGTTAGCAGGTTATGAGTGAAATATAAATTTCTCATAGGTAAGAGCAAATTTGTTTTGAGGGTGACTTTGGAGTAGATTCGCTTTTATCCTGCTTCTTCAGGTTATCCCACCAAATTATAAAGCCTTGAATTAGCTAAGCTATGATTATCTTCCTTTGAATCATGCTTTGTGTCTATAAAGTTTAGAATTCTGACCTAAGATTAGCATCTGTGAACATCTGAGGCTACGTACTCTGAGTGATTCAACAAGAACATACCAGCCGTATCCCTACACAACCTGGGTGAGGCAGGAGAGCTGTGAGTTCTGTGTGTGTGTCTGTGTGTGTGTGTGTGTGTGTGTGTGTGTGTGTGTTGTGCACACAGCTTATGTGTGTTCATGTGTATATGTAGTTGTGTAAATTACATATAGACCCCAGGGCTGATCCTGATGTCTCTTTCAATCATTCTCCATCATATACTTACTGTTTTAAGATTTATTTTAGAGAGTGTTTGTGTCTGTTTGTGTGAGTGTATATGCACATGTGTCTATCTGTGACTGTAGAGGGCAGAGGAGGGTGTTGGGTGCCTTGGGGTTATAGGCATTTCATTCTGGAATCCAAACTCCAGTTTACACAGCTGAGTAGCATGTATTTTACCTTCTATGCCATAGTTTCATCACCCTCCACAACAATCTGTGACAAGGTCCTTCTCTGCACCTGGAGCTCAACCAGTGCGGCTACACTAGCTGGGCAGTAGCCTTGGGAATCCTCTGTCTCCACCTCTACAGAATGGGGGATTACAGTCATCCTGAGCTATGCTTAGCTTTTATGTGTGCCCTGAGAATCTATACTCTCTTGATGTGAGGGGTACATTTATTAACTGAGCTATTCCTTCACCTCTCAGAGTATCAGTTTTACTGATTTTGTTCTTTTCTTCCAGATCCTTGCCATTGCAATGTTCATATGTAAGGCAAAGTAACTATAAGCATTCTAGGGATCTGAATAATTTTTACACATAGAAGGAAAAGAACCAGAAGGAAACACCCAAATGCAAAAGACATATAATCCTGACAAAGAAAGTCATGGTTTCTACCACAGTCGAATGAATGCTTTCTTTCTCCTTGGCACTGAAGCACTGATATTGTGCATGCATTATAGCTTATTCACTATAAGTAATCAAATGAGACAGAGAGAGAGAGAGAGAGAGAGAGAGAGAGAGAGAGAGAGAGAGAGAGGAGAGAGAGAGATGTTATATTGTCCTTCCTAGTATATGGAGTCCAAACCTGTGACACATTATGGTAAAAATATTTGTGGCAGCACATATAAAACAGAGTTTGATAGACTATCTTTCAAAATTTAATAACAAGGTTGAAGGTTTACATTAAATTACTAATAACAAGTAAGCCTGAGAAAAATACATTTTAAACTCTCAATAATAAAACCAGTTTTCAGCCGTCCACTGTGGAAGACAAGTAGATATTACTTCCATACTTTCTACAGTAATTATTATGAAACTGTTATACCACAAAGAGGCCAGCAAACCAACAATGTAGCCAAAAATATAGGCAAATGTTAGGATTTGACCAGGAAAATATCATGTTGTTTCTGTGGGTATAAAAGATGTCTGTGGTTTTTATGTACTTTCTAGTTTATGGAAGTATAATTTTTTCCTAATTGCAAAACATACAATGTTTTGTCATCGCTTATTCTTTCCTTAATGTAATAAAAGAGTGATGGCTCTTTGGCCCTAAAGAAGCTGGGTTCTTTCTGGGCTTGCCTCATAATATCTTCATCTTATCACTAACTCACTTTAGTGTTCCATATAGTCAGAAGATATGGAAACCATCTCACAATTCTAAGGTGATGTTAAGACCACAGGAATGGCTAGTAGATGCTCTTGTACAGGACATATTTTACTTTTATACCTTTATTTGTCTGTGTTACCAGCCCTTGACTTAACCAACCACACATTCTGTGTAAAATTCTATACAACATAGAACAGTTACACAGATAGTGTTAAAATTTAGGAAGAAAAAAGTAGAGGGCCAGAAAATGATTTAATGGTCTCAGACTTAAACCTACATGTCTTTATGTTCTTGTCAAACTATCTTTTAATGTGTGTATTGTATATGCCTAAATTTTTATCTTAAATTTTTCAAATTTTATATACTTTTAGGTTACTATGTTTCATATCCAATATATTTAACTAGCTATCATTTCAACAGTATTTTGTTTTTTAAAAACAACTAGAATATTTTTTTAAACTTTATTTATTTATTTGCCTTGGTGTTTACCTGGAACTGGAACTACAGACAGTTGTTAGCTGCCATGTCGGTGCTGGGAATCGAACCCAGGTCCTCTGGAAGAGCAGACGGTGCTCTTAACTGCTGAGCCATCTCCCAAGCCCCAACAACTAGAATATTAACTATACTATGCAAATGAAAATCTGTGAATTTAATCACAAAGAATTGTCGAGAGGAACCACTAAATCTTGTAGTGTCCAGTGGAAAAATTTGGAGAGCCCCATTAAATTCAATAACTCATATAGCAGTGTACAGAATTTAATCTAAATCAAACTAACTCCTACTCACAACTTCCTGCAGATATGCAGATATTCTCTGGATAAGACGTTCTTCCAAGAAAACAAAAAACAGCCAAACAAAGCACTGGCAAGCTGAAAATACAGAATGCAGCCCATTTTCATTTTCGTTCAGTGAAACAGTGTGAGAATAGTGGCATCACATTAATATTTATCAAACGCTATAATTCTTTTAGCTGTAATGATAAATAAAAATGTCCTTCAAGGTACATGCAAAACACTTCCAAAAATTGTACTGGTTAAAAAACTGAACTGATGCAAGCTATCCAAAGTCATAAAAGACTCTAAATCCATCCTGCCACTTTCTGCACAGCCTGATACACAAGTATGAGCAGATTCTTGTCACTGTGTGCTCTCTCACTACTGCCTGTGTCCATTTCTAAGTGCCAAAGGAAGACCACACACAGAGGAAAGGGCACACATGTCTCAGGAGGCCAGCCTGCAACCCTATTTGGATTACTTCTTTATAGTTGTCATTTCTCTCATCACTTACTGGTTATATGGGGACAATAACAGCCCAAGATTGATACACAATACAGACATAAACCAACAGGCCTCCATTAAAGCTAAATTGCCTTCAGCCAACAGCCGAAAAAAAGGTCAAGAGAAAAGCACCTGCAGAAAATTGCTATCCATCATTTCCCAGAAGCTTCTCTGTTCTCTCCTGCCTGGTGTACATGACAACTCTCAAGTTCATCAGAACCCTGTGAAGTGTTCAGAGTTCCTCTGGGAAGCCTTATTGTTTTTCTTGCAAATAATTATGGTCAGAAATCCCAGAGTCAAGGAAAGTTTCTGTTGTCACTGATCATAACTTCATTCTTCTTTGCTTAAGGGTAAGTCTAGGCCAAAGTCTATGCTTATTTTGAGTCAAATGAGCTCTAGAAAGATATCACATCTGCAGTAGATGAAAACAAAGAACACTGTTTAGTTCATGTATTACACCAAAGTCCCCAAATAATAAATACCTTCATCCTCAGCTTATCAAAAATGGAGTTATCAGCATTTTGAAAAAGGTAGAAAAGATAAGCAAACATCTATAAAAAATGTTGTTTTCAATGTGTCTGAAATTAAGGGAAAGGACACTTACAGTGCAGTAAGTCAAAGATGCTATTGTGGTGATCAGCCAACTACTCTATCTATACTTTAATTGGGTTTGCTGATTTTGCAATTACATAAATCCCCTCAGTTCTTTCTAACAATATAACATTTCTCTTCTTTGTTTGCATCCACCTTCTGAATTATCTGGTGATCAGAAAGTGTAGAGAAATGATTCTAAACATAGCACTGGCCGTACTTTTTCAGTGAAACCAAATATATCCTATTGAGTCCATGTCTTTATTGTTTTCTTGGCCACCAGGAGAGAGGTATCTGTCTCTTTACAGAGGACCAAAGCACAGCATTACAATGATGGAAAGTTTGAAATATTCAGGTCACACTATTGTCCACTGAACTTCCTTCTCTTGCAGCCGGTTGGACTATGTGTTTAGCAAAGAAAGCAGTGTCCATTTGTGGTAGTGGAGAAGCAGGGCTTCTCTGGAGCTCAAATGCACCATAGCAGGGTTACAGAAACTGCATTTAATAAAAATTGCTGAAGAATAATCCTAAAAATACATTTAAACTTAAATTTGTTTTTAAAAATTTACCTCAGAAGAATATTTTACCAGTTAGGATCCTGGATCCTTCTGGTAGACAGCACATGGTACTACACCAAGGAAGAAGCATATGCCCAATATGCCACTAACCAAAGCATGGACAGCGGAAAAAGAACATCAACAGTTTCCTTCTGACATTTTAGTGCTAGTAATAGCAGGCTTCGCCTCCATCAAAGGATGCCCACAGCACCTAGTGTGAAGAGAGTTAAAGGAGAAACATTGAGTCCATCCTTCTCCTCCTCAAGCTTCACTCTATCAGAGAACATAAGAGCACGTTTGTCTATAGTCTTCTGGCATGCAACAGGACACAAAGTAGACATGAAGAGTCAAGTGAACATATCTATAAAGTTATGAAGTTTTATTTATTGGTTGTTGGAATATATTGCTTAAAAGAGCAACTATTTTTCAATAATGAATAGGTCTTAGATACTTCTTTGGAACATATAGTTAAATCAAGGAATATATTAATGTATATATTAGACCCCTAGCTTCTACAGAGTTTATTTAAAAAAATTAAAAATAAAATAAATAAGGAATTCTATGTCCAGACAAGTTGGAGAAATGCTTACCAGAGCATCAGTACAATAAAAGATGAAGATGAATGTACTGTGCATGACAGTTTCCCTTGCAACGTCAGATGAGTGAAATCTAGAGGAAGTAAACCCTAGTTCATGGATCTTCTGAGTGTGTTCACATACATGAGCATCTTATGGAGAATGTGGCACATAAACAGTAAACATTTGCATTGCTGTCATGGTACCTTCTGGAAAGGCCACCACTATGGAAGGTCCACACCTTACATCTGCATCTCTTTTCCATCACTAATGGCTGCCCAGTGTTTCCCTCTTAGGCAACATTAATTTATATGGGATGAAATTGACAATAGTGACTGTTCCCATCACTGCTTCATTGTGCCATCATTTAGTAAGGATCCATTTGTGTGCTCCCTCCCTTAGTAAAGGAACTGTCATCACTCAGACTTCTATAACAAAACACCTTACACTGTGTACTTTATTGACAAACACAAAAATACTGCTTACAAGCTTAGAAGCTGGTAAGTCCAAAATCAATGTGAGAATTGACCCAATATCTGGGAAGGGCCCATTCCTCATAGATAGTTTCTTTAACTATACCCTCAAACAATAGAAGGGGAAAGAAATTCACTTGTGTTGCTATCCTAAGGCTCTTAGTTCTGTGTATGAGGGTGGAACCCTCATAACTTCTTTTCCACAATACCCACCTCATCACACTGCTCACAATGGCTATTAGATTCCAATACCTGGATTCAGCATGAATGCTGACTTTCAGACATTTTTAGACTTTCTCTCTCTGTCACAAATAACTTCTGAGCTTGTTGTAGGGATATGCTTTGACTTTCAGAATATGAGAAAGTTTGCATGGAGTCCTTGAGAGTATAAGTCCAAGCACATATTTTTGTTAGGAAGATATGGGGACTGCAAAAAATAGCTTGTTGGGGGTGGGAAGGGAAATGGTGCAACATCTAGAATCTGTTCCATTGTATTTTAAATCTCAGGACTGCTAGTGGTCTGACACCTGGTCCTGGCTGGGAAAGTCTCTGAAACTACCTCATTGACTTTAAAAGTAACTTGCCTGGGGCCTGCCCCTTTATGGAGACTCACTGAGTGGAAGAAATAAATAGCAATAATGGATAACATAACATCTTCTTAATTATCTCTGATTACAGTCCCAAGCTAGAATTGGTTTGTGTTAATTAAATGTTTCTTTAATTCGTCTCAAGTAAACAAATTAGTAAAATTTGTGCTGTAGTTTATGGTTTACAAAACAATCTAATATAAATTTACAGTGTAAAACATACATTGTGTTCTTTTTGAAACATTTTATACCTCTATGTAGTCAAGAATATGAATTCCTATTGTGCCAAAGAGTAAGAATTCATTCTTTGTGAAGAAAAAACTGATTCAATTGCATCTTACACACTAGTAATTTGAATTGTGATCAGACTCAGTGTAGCATGAGGAAAGTTAATTTAGCTTCTGTGAATATTATTAAACATTTAATAAATGCCAGGACATAGTAGTGAACTTTAAAGGTGTGGTTTTGTGCACTGAGTGCCAAAAAGCCAAGAACCTAAGGCTAAGAAGTAGATCAAATATCCCCAACACCTCTCTTTTCATGAGGCACAAACTGTCATAATTATTGAAGCACAAATAGTTTTAGGAACCATCAGAAAGACATTCATAAAAAATGGTCACTAAGGAATAATAAAAGGTTTATTTGGATTGTAAAATTTGATTAAAAAAGAAATGTGCCTAGCATCTAAGCTAAATCATCTGCCATTTAAAGGGATGAGAAAAAGACCTTAGAAAAATTAGAGACTCTGTCAGCCTCTTTCTTGGGAGTTCAAGGTTTTGTCCTATTTTGATGTGTTTCTTTTTGTTTTATCTTGTTTTATTTTATTATTATCCTATATAAGCCTATTTGTTTCTAATAAGAGACAGAAAAGGAGTGGATCCAGATGGAAGAGAAGGTAGAAAGGAAGAACTGGAGAAGTAGAAGGAAAGGAAACCATAATCAAGATATATTAGATGAAAAAAACTATTTTGATAAAATAAAAAGATATAAAGATAAACTATTAACATTCAAAAATGTCTATATTATGAACAGAATTTATGGCATGATTCTCTTCTTTGATGGAAATGCTATTTAAGTCACATGCTCATGACAGAATATGAATGTGCATTGTTCAAAGGCTGGATGTACTTATTCAACATGAAAGACTAGGCAATAATTTCCTACAGCCAAGCTTTACTGTAAAAAGAAAGATTCATATATAATATGCATTTGAAAATCAATTTCATACTTCTAATTTAAAGCTAATTCAAGTGTAATTACTGTATCAGCACCATTCATTTAGTGAAGAAGAGTCAGGAATACAATCATCAGGGGCAACAATGATGTAAAACTTCTCATAAGATAACCTGCTAACAGCAGTGCTAAGAAAGTAGAAACAACACAATACAGATAGGAGATCAACTGAGTACTGTGTAAACTGATCTGCTTAGAAACCAAGCCATTCCAAGACATGGCTCATGCTCTACATCCTGTCTCTTTTAATAGAGAATCTTCCCCCATTTTCTCTGATGCCATGATTTATATCCCTTCTCCAATACCAACAAACAGTAGAGGTAAAAGAACACATTGAGCACAAAACATTAAACTTACCACTTTCATCATCTATGTTGAATCTGCCAAGACCACTGCCATCTCTTATGGAGTACTGGATCTCTCCATCCCTTCCCGAATCCTCATCATGGGCAGTCACCTGAAGCACACTTGTTCCAATCCGTGAGTTTTCTTTTACAGATCCAACAACAGCGAAGTCTGGGAAATAGGGCATATGGAGGTTTTCATTGACATCCACCACTTCCACCTCAACGAAAGAAACTGATGACAGTGAGACAGGCCGTCCTTTGTCTTTGGCCCTGACTGTGAGGTTGTAGAATTGCTGCTTCTCGTAGTCTAGCTCTTTGCTCAAGCGGATGGCTCCACTTGCTTTGTCTATTTCAAATCGTCCATTATAATCATTGATCAAAGAGTAACGTACTTGACCTCCTAATCCAAGGTCAGGATCCTGAGTCTCAAGCCAAGCAATGACTGTACCAATGGGGAGATCTTCAAGAACCTTCACACTGTAGCTAGTGGGGATGAAAGCTGGGGAGCAGTCATTGACATCATCCAAAAAGATTTTCAGGGTGACAACAGAAAATAACTGCTGGCCACTTTCTGCTTTGTCCCTGGCTTCTATTTTCAAGGAATAGTTGGCTTTGGATTCCCTGTCCAATTGATCAGCTACATACACGATTCCAGTTGAGCTATTGATGGTAAACTGCTGTGTATCTGTCAAAACCGAGTACATTACTTCTCCATTAGAACCCAGGTCTCGGTCTCTTGCTTCCACTTGAATAATTTCGGTGCCAATACTTGAGCTTTCAAGAATGCTGACTGAGTAGCTATCCTGAAGAAACACTGGACTGTTATCATTAGCGTCCTCCACATTTATGGTCAGCAATCGCCATGATGATTTCTGTGGCTTTCCAAGGTCATAGATGGTTATATTGAGGAGATAAAGGTCTGTATGCTCTCGGTCCATGGGCATAAGGACTTTAAGTTGTCCAGTCTCCATATCAATATTGAAGCAACTGTCTGTATTTCCATCTGATATTGTAAACAGCACCTTTCCATTGAAGCCAGAGTCAGCATCGTAGGCTTTAATCTTCAGAATGTTACTTCCAACTGGCACATCTTCCTTCACAGCCACATCAGAGGGAAAAGACTTGTCAAAATGTGGTCCTTGCCTGTTAACTGAATAAAAGTCAAGAAATCCATCTTCTACATTCAGTTTCCCATTAGCTTTTGCTTTAATGAGTAGCTTCTCTGCCAATTTCTGAGCCACACGAGTTTCTCTGCAACTGAAGCTCTTTGAAGACACTTTCCCATGGAGGACTGAGATATTAATGGTCATGGGTTCTGCGAAATTCTCCCCATCTGTAGCTGTGATTCTGAGGGCAAAATTACCATTTTTAATGCCAGAATTCATCAGTGGCTTTTTAAGCTGTAAAACACCAGAGTCTGGATTTAAGTAAAAGAACCCAAGTTCATTACCAGAAATGATTTTGTACTTTACAAGTTCAAGCTCATCAATATCAATTGCAGAGACAGCTGTGATATGACCTCCAACAGGAAAGTCATATGAAATAACTCCCTGGCAAGCCACTTTTTCAAAGAGAGGACTGTTGTCATTGACATTTCCTACCCGAATGGTCACATTCACCTCGCTTTCATGGCGGTATGGTGAACCCCAGTCAGATGCTCTCACAATGAACCTGTATGTCTCTGGGGAGGATTCAAAATCTAACTCTTCAGTTGTGCTTATCACACCTGTGAACTGGTTAATGGCAAATGGTAAAAGGTTCAGGCTGGCAATGCTGTAAGTGATGTAGCCATTTTCTCCTTTATCTTTATCAGAGGCAGACACAGTTAGAACAATGGTTCCAACAGGAATACTTTCATTCACAAAAATCTCATACAGTGTTTCCTGGAATTCTGGGGTGTGGTCATTGGCATCCTCGATTCTGATGGTGACTTGTGCCTTCGCATCGCCTTCCTTATCTGTCACCTCTAGCTTATAAACTTCCTTCTTCACTATATTCAGGGGCTGTGCTGTGACTATCAGACCTGTCTTAGGGTTAATTTTGAAGTATTCTGCATCCTGACCAGGAGAGAGTTTGTATTCCACATCTAGTGGCTCAGGATTTACCTTGACTATGGCCACCAAGATGCCAGGAGGGGAAAACTCACTTATACTGACTTCATACACATCTTTTTCAAACCTAACTGAGATGCTGTCTCTCTTGGGGTTGGCAATGTGGACTGTTTTTAGTTCTGAAAACTTCTGAGGTGACCCTTTGTCTTTTGCTTGAAGAGTGAGGTTGTAGCCATAGGAGAAGCTTTCCCAGTCTACCTGCCTTCTCTCCTTAACTTTATACTCATTCATCCACTTTCCTTCTTTAGCCAGGAAGAACTGATCCAAAGGATCTCCAGCCACAATGGAAACAGATTCAATCTCTCCATTGGCCCCCTCATCCAAGTCGTCAACTGTCACTACTGCATATGTTGGCTCCTTGTCCAATGAGAAAGGAATGTGAGTGACCACATGGATAATTGGAGCATGCTCATTTATGCGTTCAATGTGAACATAAAGCTTAGCAGTACTGCTTACTCCATTATTGCCATAGAGTTTCATTCCCCGGTCTACAGCTAAGATTTCTAGATCGTACCTGTTCTTTTCATCATAATTTAATCTCCCGCTTAAAGAGATGATACCACTTGTGGGGTGAACTGAAAAAAGATCAACCTTGTTTTTAAAGTAGTAGTAGAATTCTCCATTGGAACCAATGTCTGCATCTGTAGCTGTTACCTGGGCAACGCTAGTCCTAAGTGGTGTGCTCTCAGCAATGGTGACCGAGTAAGTGGTAGGTGAAAACAGAGGCCTCAGGTCATTCATATCTAAAACCTGGATGTTCACTTTCGTCCATGCTTCCAAATCTTCTCCTCTGACTGAACCTTTGATAATTAATAAATAATTGTCTTGGATTTCCCTGTTCAGTATTGCAGAATTGCCACCTTTGGTTCTTATCCTGAGAAAGCAGAAATCTGCAATGATGACCTCTTCAGCTTTGAAAAATCCTTCTTCATCACCAGACACTATTCTGTACTTGATATCCCAGGACAGGTCTATTAAGGTGATGCCCATTCTACTCTGGCTGTTGACATAAGTCCTCGCTGCCGAGTTTTCATACACTGTAGCATTATAGATGGAATGTGTGAAGTGGAAGCCCAGGGGACCCATTCCTGGCAGCCCCTGGGAGGCAGTGGCCAATAGCTTCAGAAGCAGCAGGAGGAGGCAGGAAGGAGGCCTTGTACCCATAGTCACACCCATCACATCACATGTCCATCCTGGAGGGAAACACAGAGAAAAGGTATCGGTTAACTCAGAAAAGAGTGGGAGAATAAAACACAAAATAACTGTTAGAAAGCAATGCTTTTAGAAGGCTTTATTGTAAAATTTTTTCATTAAAGCATCAATACAAAACCAGAACCTTCACTGCTACTAGATAATAAAAAATTCAAAGTCACCAGATTTAGCCTTATCTTGACTGAACTTCCTTAAATGACTCTTTTTCCACTTCTTTTGGAATTGGTTTGCAGCACTAAATTTATTATATTTGGAGATCAATTTAGAAATAAATAATTGGAGACTTTAAATGCATTTAACTATGGCCTTTTATATAATTATACTAGGAAGCTATTTAGATATCTTTATTACTGCACAGTTCAAAATTTAAAAAGAAAGATTCAAAAGATACTAATGGAAAATTAAATAATTCAGAGTAGATTCTTAAAATACAATGTAGCTACAAAAATAATGGTTAGAGATAGATACTTTCAGATGCATAAAGATGAAAGCCTAAGTTAAGAAAAGGTGGCCAGTCTGCATTTGAGAGTATTCTATTTAAAGATTGACATAGACAGTTGCATCTGCAGCTTTGAAATGTCTACTACTGAGGGATGTGGAGACATCATTTCATTTCCCACTTTCTTCATTGAATATTGCTCACCAATGGCTACTTAGTTTCTTTTACACAAGTATAATCTTGTAAAGGTCTGCTTCAAGATATCACTGTCTTCTATTCAGCTGATCAAAATGAGCAGGCAGTTTAATGTTATGAGAATAAACAATGTACAGTGTAATGAATCACATGTGAATGTCCCTAAAGGAGCTGAATAACATAAATAACACTCCTTAGTGGCTACCATCTATTGTAGAGGACGTGTAGATGTAATTTCCTGAAAGTATATAAGGGATTACAAAAGTCATCTCCAGCTATTTTCATAAGGGAATACAAAATTTTGTCAGTCTCTATAGTTTTATGACCATTCAGATTAAAAGGCAAAAACATTTTCCTATTTTAATCAGGAAAATCTGTCAAATCCTGGGTGGGAAGTGGCTATTTAAAAAGGATCAACTAAATCAATCAACTAAATGCTTGTATTTTCAGACTATCTAAATCTGAGTTATTATTCCAGGTGTCAGTGTCAGGGCCCTGACAGTCTCCTGCAGAAAGTGAAGGTGAGTCTCCCTGCAGGTACAGGGTGGCTCAAATGGCTGCTCACCCTCCCACTGTGCTGCAATTCATTGTGTGTAGTTATGTACATGTGTTCGCGTGCATGCCTGCATGTGCGCACATATGTGTGTGTGTGTGCGTGCATGTGCGAGTATGTGTGTGGTGTGTGTGTGTGCATGTGAGTGTGTGAGTGTGTGTGCATGTGGATATGTGCAAGTAAGCACAGCTAACTTGGAAGCCAGAGGAGGGCATTTCCCTGGATCTCTAGTTACAGATGGTTTTGAGCTGCCTAATGTTGGTCCTCCGGAAGAATATCAGATGCTCTTAACCACTGAGCTGTCCCTCCAGTCCCCCACTGCGTTGCAAATCCTGAAATACAGGTGCTAATTGACCAGATCACATAGTAGAAAATGGACAGCTAAATAAGTTAACCTATTTTGTTGAGCCATTGGTCCTTTCAATGTTGCCTGGGAGATGTGGCTCAGCAGGCTGCCAGATCTGTGGCTTTCTTAACCTCAACAGTCTGTATGCTTTTCTATTGTACCTTCATTCTCACCAAAGCAACTGTAAGCCAGATGACAAATTCAGGCTTCTTGACACACAGATAACAAAATTTACTTCTACTGAAGAAGTCAAAAATTATTATTGATGAAAATTCATGAACCCATCCAGTATCTATAATTCCTTATCTCTTTTCTGCTTTTAAATTACTGGTGTTACAATAAAATAAAATAAAAAACCCTACATAAATTTAACATCTTAAAGCATTACACATTATTTTTGTAGTGTACAAAACATTTCAAAGTTGGCAACGTACATATTATTATAATCTTTTTGTAGGTAGAACATCAAACATTCTTTTCCTTGTAGCAGAGGGTGAGTTTGAACTCAGGCCACTAGGCTTGGCCATTTCTTTTCAGCTTGGTTCCAATGAGGCAAAACTCATTGTTCAGTGTGTGTATGCTGAGTCTCTATGGGGACTGTGTGTCTTGCTACTGTCACCAGCTGAACTACCTAGAAAATGCAATACACGGATATCATAGGCTCCTAAGCAGCATAGACCATAGTGAAAAGCAGAAAGAACAAATAATCTCTATAAAAGAAGTTAATTTTACATGCAGCTCCTCTGAGTGTCATCAGGAAATATCTCATGGACTGAGGACATAAATAATCAAAGCTATGCCATTGATCATAGAGCTAGAAGTAAGATTAGGCAGGCAGGCGGCAGCCAGCAATGCTAGAAGCACACTGTTTGGCTCCTGGCCAGTTCAGAGGATACTTGATTTCTATTTTGTGCTCTACAGACAACTAAAATCTTATTGTGGTAGCCCCCTCTCTAGCAATCACATACTGAAGCCACAGAAGCTTTAATGATATTCTGTGTGCATTGATAAACCTGTCTTGCCATCCTCTGCAGATGCCTAGAACCACTGGAGGTGCTGATCTCATCCTCACTGTGACTAAGGACAGCAAGACAGGCTCTCAGGAGCAGATACAGAGGCCATGTTCTGTTCTCTCAAAGGAAAACCCTGAATTCCCCACAGTACAAATCTAGTTTCTGTCTTATTTCTCATTCATCCTGCTAACTTTGGAAGCTGCCCATGGCAGCAGTTTAGCTTAACATCTGCTGGGAGAGCATGGAGTGCACAAGGGCAAGAAAGAAACCACTCTCTAAGTGCTCAGCTTCTGTCCTTACGTTCCCACCCCAATCTCCTACTGTAGAAAAGCTGAGAGGAAACACACTTGTGCCCAATTATGTCTCTGGCATCTAGTGCGCCAGTGCAGCCCCGACTGTACATGAAACAATCACGCTAGTTCAGTGAGCAGCGCCTTGTAGTACCAGTAACTACAGGTTTTAATTCACTCATTTTAATGACACCCAAGGAAGTACACTGAAAGAGAGAGAGAGAGAGAGAGAGAGAGAGAGAGAGAGAGAGAGAGAGAGAGAGAGAGAGAAAGAGAGTAACAGAGAGAGACAGAGACAGAGACAATCTAGAAATTACATGGGCTAAAAAGCTGCTTAAAGATGCAGTTTCGATATGTGAAAACTGAGCCCAAGGAAGGAAAATATTTTCCTATACACAGTCCTCAGACCTCTCAAGAACAAATACTGTACTTTTTGGCCATTCAAATCACATACACTGACCAATCATGGGACAATCTCATAGCCAGTACTTATCAACATTTAAGAGAACAATCTTGAACATTTAAGAGGAGTAATCTTTGGTTACTTCTCTAGGATACTGTCTCCTTGGATTAGTCCTCTGTGGTCTCCTTTACAAAAACTGTAAAGAATATTTTAAAGCAAAGTGTGTTGTCATGATACGAAACAGAGTGTTTAACTTAACTAATCAAAATTGATGCTTTCAAAAACCAAGGTATACTTTCAGCAAGATCTCTGCTGCTTTTTCTCTTTTATAAACTAAAAAGAGTAGTCTTCAATACAATTGGAAGCATTTCAAAAAGCTTTAAATAGGGCTGTCTTACTGTGTATGAAAATTTGTATATAACTAAAAAAAAAACCCACACACAAAACAAGAGTACTTTTTTCAGTTTCAGCTATCAAATTCAAAATATTTCATATGATATTTATATCTGTGGTTTTGCAGAAGAAAAAGAAAACCCTACCTCACAGGTTTTAGGAATATATGAATGCTAGAATTTAGGAATTTGGTGCAATTACAAAGGAAACACTAAAAGAAAACCTAGCTTCTATTTTTAGTATACCAAGATAACAGTTTCTATTATTTTAGCAAGGTATCAGTTTTTCCACATGGAAGCCACAGTTATTTGTGAAGCTATGATAGTTATGATGTCTTAGATGCCCATGCATTGATTTATCTTACTGCTTCTGGGTTATTTTAAAGAAAGCACCTATTTCTGAACCCCAGAGCCCATTTTCTACAACTTAGCAACATAATCAATATTTTTATACAATCCCCAAAGAGATCACTGAGCCATCAGTTTTGAAGACTTTCAGAGGCAGGGCTGGCATGACTCCCAGTCAGCTCTTTTCACTATAAGCAGGAATCTCAGTGTGGGACTCAGAAGGAGCATGCAGGTCTACTTTTACATGAGGATTAATAAAGACGAGAGATATTTTGACCCTGTGAGTACTCAGGCATGGGTTTATAACCTGATGATGTTGCTTTCTGTACTTTAAAACTATTTTCTTTAAGTAATTTTTGAATAAGGAAAAGCTACCAGAAGCAATTCTATACTTTTCCTCTCCATTTTCCCAACTCACTCATTTTAAAATGGTATGTTCTCCTAGATGTCTCTCACCTGAAGGCTGGATAAAGAATGTGTGGCACATTTGTAAGTATGATACAAAGGAGTATCGCTTGGCTATTAAAAATAACGGCATCATGAAATTTTCAGACAAATGAATGAGTCTAGAAAAAAATCATACTGAGTGAAGTAACCCAGACTCAGAAGCACAATCATGGTATGTCCTCTCACTCATAAGAGAATATTAGCTGTAAAGTAAAGAATAACCATGCTACAACTCACAGACCCAGAGAAATTAGGTAACAAGGAGGGTTCATGGGGGAACATAGAGATCTCCTTGGGAATGGGAAATAAAATAGTTTTTATAGGTGGACTCTGGGCAGATGGGGAGTAGGAATAGGAAGGAGTCAGTGGAGAAATGAGGGGTGAAAGAAGAGAGTTTGGAAAGAGTTGACTGGAAGTGGGTTCATGTGGAGGGTGTAGAAACCTAGAGTGATCGAGACTCATGGGATAATACAAGGGTTATACTAAGGAGGAATTCTAGAAATGGAGGATTTAGAGCCCGAATCAGTCATGTTCTGTAACCAGCCAAGGATTCCAATGGTGTGACCTGGAGACCAACCACCAAAACCTAAGCAGGGTTTATGGGGCTCACAGAGACTGAAGCCCCCATGGATTTTCACTGGCTCCTCTGCTGTGGCTGTGTAGCTTGGTGCTCTTGTTGATTCCTAACAGTGGAATTGGGGGCATCTCTGCCTCCTGCCTCCTCTTGGGACCCTTTCTCTCCCACTGAGTTAACCTGTTCAGCCTCATAGGAGAGTCTGTGCCTAGTTTTACTACATTTGATTATCCGTGTTCAGTTGAGATTCTTGGGAAGCCTTCTCTTCTCTAAAGAGGAGCAAAGTAGGAGGACCAGTGAATCTGAGGAAAAGCAGAGATTGGGAGGGGGGGCTGAGAGTCTGTGGTTCATACGTATTATATGAGAAAAGAAAAAAGAACGAGAGAAAGAAAGAAAAGAAAAAGAAGTGTTTGTTCTCTAGAAATTGTTCAAAATGTACACTGTGTGAAGTTGTGGCACAAGTATCAAGTCAGCCCATGGAGCATCTCCCTGCAGGTGTCCTTGGGGAATATGTGTGTATTCTAACTGCCCCAGACTGACAAGTCACCAATCAGAAGTGCCCTGGGACAAAGCTCTCACCAACAAAAGGGTGCTTAAGTTACAGAAAGTACTCTTTGACACATGACCTGGATTTAAATCTGAACTCTGTCATGAGCTGTGCAAACTTAAACAGTTTATTTAACCTGCCAGTGCTTCACTTACTTTTATTAATGAAAAATGAGAAAAATATTGCTCACTCAGTAGGATTTGAGTTAAAAATATAAAGCACTTCAGCTCCTGGCACAAGTAATTATATGAATTTAACCGGCCATCATTTACGAAAGTAGACTTTAGAGGCTAAAACTCTTCACTGAAAGAGATCCATGGCCTACTCCATATTTTCTTTTCTAGTAGAAAAAGGCACACCCAAGTCAAACAAAAGGATGCCTTACTTGTGACCCAAGGCTATGGAGATTAGTATCCTCACCTTGCTGACCAGAGAAACCTAACTCAAATTTTATGTGTATTGAGTTTCAGTTTTCTTGTCTGTAAAATGGGGTTTATAACAGACCCTATAGCTACTCGCATGCTTTAGCGGTAGATGAGGGTAGTGTTGTATACATCTCTCAACATGGGAGACTGAAAAGAGAAGGATCTTCTTTAGAGGCTAGTCTGAGCTACATAGAAAGTTTGAGGACAGCTTATCTATAGAGCAAGACCCTAGCTCAAAAAAATAAACAAAGGACAAACAGTTCCACAAATACTAACTGACATCATAATTACTTAGATGTTCAGGAACTATAACACAAAACAAAAAACCAGTGAACATCAATGGTTTGCCCTTACCCATGTGGAGCATCCTCTCTATGAAAACTATCATGCACAAATCCCAGCTGCACACCAATGGTGAAGTCAACATCACTAAAGAGACAGTCTGTGAAGTGATATGCTGTTCTGGGGCTTATGATTACAAAGGCATATCTAACTTGAATTCCCTAGATCTGCCTTTGTGGATTGCTTGGGACTGCTTGACACTCTAGGTCACTGCTCCTGAAGTCAGTTGTAGGCTGCCTGCATGACACATGATGAATAAATCTGTGTTGTCTGCCTTATACTAATGACAAACTGAAAAGAAGAAAAAAGTTTAGTGTGTATGTAGGCATGTTTCAGCATACACACACACAACAAAGACAAAAAAAAACAAACAAAAACAGCAGCTAGAGAGAATACGGTATTACAAATCATTAATGTGAAAATGCTATCATGATAATATAATGATATATTGAACCAAAGCCATTTAAAATCAATGAATGTTATAGCCAAAGATGTCTTAAAATGAACTAGCAGTTTTACCACAAAAGAAAGTCAGGAGCTTATATACTGTGGACAAGATCATATGGTTCACTAGTCCCAAGGCTGGCAAAGGACTTCCAATCTTCAGTGTGAACCTGACACTAATGCTGTCCTATCATAGCTCAGGTCTGCCATGCATGTCTACAGATTACACTTACTTTCCTAGGCTCAGTTCATGAACTACCTCAGCCTTTTCCAGTGTGCATCAGAGCCATCTTTGGACCTGTTAGAACTCAGATTTCTGGTCTTCTTTCCTGAGATTCAGACTATTGGCCTAAGGCCAGTGGCTCTAAGAATTTAGAGCTCTGCCAAGGTCCCCGGAGGCCTGTTCTTTGCAGCCCACTTGAAGAGCTTCTGCTCTGCAGTTTGAACTTTGTTGATCTTAGTAATAGTATTTTCTTTCTTATGCTTCAGTTATTTAAATGTCACTCAAATACATACTAAACTGATCACAGGCATGGTAGTGCTGGGCCACCTTTTCTACTTTCTACAGTGTCTTAAAAGGGCAAAGATTCACCTTTAATTTAGTGAAACTGAGTTGGTCTGCATACAACAGAACTTTACTTCAACTCCAAAGAGAAGACAAAAGGAGCATGCTCCACTGCACCCTAGGGGTTATTTTGCTATGCTGATCTTTCTGTATTATAGGCAGCATATGTGAGTAGGACTGTTGGTTGCTTCCCTTCCTTTGGAGTTTGCATGACACCTTTGGTGCCATGAAATCTAAAGGAACATGTGTGCAAATGAATATGAGACAAATAAGAATTTAGAAACCCTGCAAAAACAGTAGCAGGGCATAGGTAAAAAATATTAATTTCCTGGCAACCTTAAAGTTATCCCCAAATAAATCTCCTTCCTCTGCTCTGAGGCACATATAAGAAATAGTCTGGCAATGTTCACTCTGGCTGAAGCATGCTACAGGTGTAGTGCTTGCATTTACCATTAAAAGTCCCAGGTTAAGCAGTCAGCATGCAGTAATACAGTCACACACATCCTTCAGGCAGGAATGTGTTCTGAGATACACAGTCATGAGATGCAGAAATCAAGGATGCTGCTGGCTAATAGGGTGTGGTGCTTCCCTGCACACTTTATCTTTTAAGTAGATGGAGTATATTCTAAAACAATGAAAAGAAGTATAGCATAGGAAATGCATAACCCAGGATCATGGTCATTTATTTTTACTATCACTGACTGTTACATTCTGTGGAGGCATATCTGCTTATCCCAGCATAGCCACAGCCTGGAAGAACAGCATCATGCTACAATGTACGATAGACACAATGTTGCCAGGTGACAAGAATTTTTTAGAGCCACTTTACTCTCACGAGAACACTGTTTTTAAGTGGGAATAGTCCATCATTGACCAAAACATTGTTTTGTTCATATGACTAGACCTTTTTATGTATTGTTGAAAGTACAACATGTGAATTGTGATTCCTGTAGTACATCTTGCAGTTCTAAAACATACCTATGACCCTGAAGCACTGATCTCCCCATCACACACAGTTCTGTGTGAACAGGATAAAGTGTCTTGTAGAATGCAGCTGGGGAAGCAGTGGCAGAGAGCTCTGTAGTCACCCAGAAGCCATCAAATTTTATTCTTCCTTTGCACCATTGAGCATGTCCCAAGAAGCTGCCCCAGTACCAGTTCCCAGCATACCCCTCTGCTTAGCAGAAGGAGAACTGCCCTATAGTTCTGACATTTTCTAATTCTATGAACAAGCAGCAAACATGGAATGTATACCAATCTTCCAGATACAAAAGCAGACATAGGAGACACAGCTTAGTGAATAATCTAGATATTTCCAAAATTTGTATTATCTATTTTTACTTAGCCAAATCAAAATTACCTCAATTACTCTGATATGTTAAACCAAATATCAATTTCTTATTTTCTCCATCTGGAAAGTTATGCTTGCTTTCCCTGAGTGCTCAACTAAGCAGTGCTTTCTAACTAGCTAGAATATTCAATTAACAAGGCTACATTACCTACTATTGTGCAACATGAAGAGGCAAAACCCAGAGTTGATCTTGCCAACTAGTCAAAATGTTATCTTTTTTTTTACTAATAACATTATAAATTCTAACTTGTTACCACTGTTGCAAAGCATTTTGTTGTTTCAGAGTGACCTTCTAGGAAATGAGTTAGAATGAAGCAAGAATCACTCAGATGAAAATGCCCACACAGGCCTGGGGTATGCATTCCCTCTTTTATGTCCTCCCCAGGTGCTGAAAATATTTCCATACAACACTGGTTAATGTCAAGTATCATTTCATCAGTAAATGCTTCACATTCAAGGGTAATTCAACCAGGGGCTATCCAAAGGAAAGATTAGCATGTTGTTCAAAGCTTTCAGAAATCACTTCTCTCTCTAGAGAAAGAAATTCATTACAGCATAAGAAAAAAAAATGTATGGAGAGAATAGTATTTGTGCCTGTGCTTGGATGTCTGAGAAAATGTTTCAGAAAAAAAAATAAAAATCTTGACTTCATTTTTTTCTCTGGAGGCATCTCTCACAGAAAACAAAGGGTAGTAAACACATTAGAATTCTTTTAGACTAAAGTTTAGAACAAAAAGAGGAAGCCATTACACAATGACATTGTTTACTTTGTAATAACTGTGTAGAAGAGAAAAGAGCCAAAGTGTTACAATGGGACAAATATTCGTACATAGTACAAATTCCCCAGTTGTTGGGGTAAATGGAGCTGAGAGGGAGGGTGCTCTCTGGGAAACCTCAGCATCCATAAGATAGATTCGGAAGGGCTAGATACCATGACTCCATTCTGTCCCTGCTGTTCTTCTCAGTCATCCTTTCTTTAATCATCCATCCCAAGTGCCAGAACTACTTCTCCTTTGAGGGAAAGATTATGCAATTAGTAACACTGGGAACCAGGATGAAGAATTTCTACACAGCAGGCCTCTTTACTGGAGGAGGTCCCAAGAGACAGGAAGAAAGGAGGTGGGATTGTGTTTATGAGACACAAGTGAAGAAAGAGATGCTAAGTGTCTCTTTCTAAAAGAACTCATTGTTGGAGATGGGCTAAGTGACTGGTGGCCTAAAGTTGTAGAGGATCTGACAGAAGTATCTTGATTTTGAATTTTTCTAAGTAACCATGCTTCAGGAGGAGACCACAGGTTCAAGTGGGATGGTCTGAACGCACTTGTCCATTTGGACAAACATTTATATCAGAAAATAATGCAAAGCATTGAGGCCTCCTTTGGTAGATAAATACTGTGTAATTGTTGGTAAATGAATCTAAGGAGACAAGACACACTGAGTTTGCCACAACATGATTCCATATTTTCTGCTGTGTGTAAAGATTGAGAAAGGGCAGATGGGAAGAAACTAGGAACTAACCTTTCAGGATATGGTGAAGGTTAACTCAAAGTAAGGATCTGCAGGAAATGAGAGCCGGGAAGAAGCAACCAAAGAACTTCACACAGAACAAGAGAAGAACACTGTAGAGTGATGCATCTCAATAAGCAGAGGGGAGAGGAATTATCTAGAGATACATTGCAAGAAATGTCCTCCTGGGATTTGAGCCACCTTGTACGTGGAAACACCATCTGGAAATTTTCTGATTCTCTTGGTGTATTGGTCTAGTCTCATTTTGTCATCACTGACAAGTGTGCCAAAAGGCTACATGTAGATGTGGTTCCTTCAGCTTGCCCATTCTACACACCAAAACTTCTGGTGGCTAGTAGGTTCTGTGGGAAATAATCCTCAGGCTCAAGAGCCTGAATAGATGATTTGGCATTCCAAATCAGCAACCAATAGAGTCCACATAAGAGTACCCAGTCCCTCAAAATAGACCTAAACAAGTGCTATTCCATAGAGGCTCTGCCATAGAGATAAAGACAAATGTTGAGGGCAGATTCTCTCCCAGAGAGTAAGGATAAGCAGGCGCGTGAACTCTTCAAAGGAGGTATGGGCTTGATTTCTCTGGATCTGCAAACTTTGTTGCTTATATAAATCTGAGGATTCATCTGGTAGTGAAAGGACTTCTTGAGAGATGAGTTTTTGAAATAAAGCTACTACATTACCTAAGTAACCAAGGAAGCTAAGACAGGAAGATGAGGAACTGCAGGCCAGTCTGATTTACACAGAGAGTCCCTGTCCAAACCAGCCCAAACAAAAAGCAAATCAAGCTATAAGATCCAAGAAGATCTCGTTTTTTTTTTTTTTTTTTTTTTTTTTTTTTTTTTTTTTTTTTTTTTTTTTTTTTTTTTTTTTTTTTTTTTTTTTTTTTTTTTTTTTTTTTTTTCCTGATCCCATTCCTGGTATCATTTTTGAAATGAAAGCCAGATATGAAAAAGTTTCAAATGTACTAGTTTATAAAGAAATCAAAGGAGAATACAGGTTCAAAGCAGATCAATCCTCAGGCAGAACAAGAAGGGGAATGCTAGATGCCAAGCAAAGGAGGGCAGCATCCAGACGCCCTAGCTCTCCCACTAGCCTGGTGTATCTGCCCAACCCATCTCCAGCACTCCTACTATACCTAGTCAGCCATACACCTGACCCTAATTACATCTCAGCCACCAGGTCAGTTAGCTTTCTTTCAAAGCCTTTCTGAAGCTTCCAGAACAACGAAGTCCAAAGGTGTCCATATGGCTGAGGGATTGCGGTAAAGCTAGCGTTGGTCTTAGGTACAATTTCAAACCTTTTTCTGAGTTTAATTCTCTTCTCCAGTATGCTACCATGAAAACACAGGCATGTGATGGACTAGTTGTGGCCCCTGATATATATCCTCAGAATATTTTCTTTGTAGCACTTGGTATTATTCTGAATTTTTTTCATTAAGCTGTTTGATTAGTAATATCAAATTTGACTATAATCTACAAAAAGAATAAAATTATCTCTAAAGGATGTTACTACCACTTGCAATAAACACTGTCCACTCAAGGTAGGTAAGCACTCAATACATTTCTACTGTCTCACAATGTTCATAAAATTATCAGGTTAGAACAGTTTTTATTAATCGAGGTCATTTTTTCTCTACATGAAGCTTACCTTAAGTACTTAGTGGGTGATACATGTAAATCTTTTGCTGTTGGTACAACACTAGGGTGAGCAGGCCACAGATAACACTATTGGGATCACATGGGTCGGTACCTAAAGTTGAGTATTATCCTAACATGTCAGCAATGCTGACTCCAGAAGCACTTGATTAGAGGAAGTAGTGCTGTTATTTTGATAAGGATTGATCCTACCATGTAGAAAATCACAATTCCCTTTATAAAGGTGACTGCCTAGAGTGTTTCTACTGTCGCTGAAAAGTTCCCCAGAGATGGTCAATTCTGGGACCTTCAACAAATGGGGCCCTCTTCCGTTAGTGCTGAGATGGTACCTATCTCCAGTAGGTTCACCTAATGGGTTCTGAGCTTCTTGCTTACAACAGAGAATAAAGGAACACCCTGCTGCTGGTAGTAGAACCATTTGACCTCATTTCTCCACAAAGCATTCACATGTGGCAAGACCATCAGTCACCCTGACAGCTAGAATCCCTGTTTGCTCCAAGCAACTAGTACTGTGCAGTCTTTGCCCAGCCTCAGTTGGATCTCACTCTGTACAGGAGCATTTATTCTGCCAACAAAATCAAGACCTTGGAAGATTGATCTTTCCAGGTCAACACAAGGTTTTGTCTCCAGAGGTTTGCTTAATTTTCTCTGCATGTCTATAAAGACTAGTATCTCAGCAGTCACACTTATCCATAGCCCTGGAGGCTGATTTGATTCTGCAGTTTAGTTCAAGCTTTGCCTTGGATAAAGGACTGAGCACAGCTCCACAATTCTACTACCCTAAGCAACAATAACCCAAACCCATTAAAACAACCCTTATGATCAACAGCTGCTAAAAAGTAAGTGGGATTGTTGCTCTGGCAAGCTTTAAACCTCATAGACTCATTTCACATAGTTAAAGAGTTTTCTTCAAGTCCACCCCCGAGTATATGTAGTTAAAAACCAAGTATACACTTTACTGCTAATTATGTATTACAAATAAATAGTTTGCACAGGCATATGTAAACTGTGAGGGGAGCATCATAGCAGATGTTTAGGGACAGCTG
Organism: Sigmodon hispidus; assembly: GCA_004025045.1. Classification (NCBI taxonomy): domain Eukaryota; kingdom Metazoa; phylum Chordata; class Mammalia; order Rodentia; family Cricetidae; genus Sigmodon; species Sigmodon hispidus. Next base: position 73,882 of record PVIH01002686.1, read on the forward strand.
TACAAGAAAGCTGACACAAATGGAGATGAAATTTATTTTAAGCTCCCACAAGAGTGAGGGAAGGTTTGTTTAACCTTTTACCAAACTCATCTCCCACGAGGTTCAGGTCTGAATGCTCCTTTGGAATAGATTTCTGTTTTGTTTAACATGCCTCCCATTTCTTCTTTTTTCCCCTCACTCAAGAAAGGAGCCCTGGTGATTTGACCACTTTGAGCAAATGTCACTCAGACATTACAAATACAAGCTCAGAAGCTTGCTTTTGAATGTCTGTGTGCTGTTAGCAAATCCTAGGAGACATGAGTAAATGATATCAGTTTAGAAATAGAAGTCTGTGTTCCAAACACTTCAGGAATTCACTAGGCTACATTGTTGTTTTTTAAGAACCACCACATTCCACATCAAAAAGAAAAATGTCATCTATCCTGTCCCTTTGGCAGCAATGTCACCCTTTCATTACTCACACTATAAACTGCAAGACTAGTGGGAAGCTATTTAAAATAAATATCCTTGACCCTATATTTGGGCATATTCTTTTGACTCATATGTATGTACTTTAAAGAATAATGTTTGGCATTCAAGAAGTATTCAAAATGGTAAATGATAATAGCACAGAAGGAATGCTCTGCAACTTGCTGCATCTCTCAAATTATTGTTTTATGATAATTCTGCAATTTGGTTCAAAGGATAGGAGTTTACATCTTTCTTTTAAGAGGACATGAGGTAGTGTGTCCAGAGTCAGGGAAGCAAAGAAAATGAGTCATGGGCAGTGCAGGACAACACTGCCTTTGCCTCAGATGTGAAATGGTGCTGTGAGCTGAGATGACACTCCTCAGCATACCCCAAGGGATGTCTGCTTGAGTGCATAAGACCCAGACCAAAAATAGGTGGTTATAATAATATGGCATTTCAAGGTGATTTTTCTTGAGGTCGAAAGGGCATGCTTTGACCATTCTTTTATAGAATCTCAGATGAAAGCTATGTGGTCTTCAGTCTCCTTAAGGACTTCTCTAAAGTCTGCCTTGTCTCTCAGAAACCCTTAAGAAACATTATCTTATAATTAAATTATCTGGTTACTGTAAGAAATAGCTTTTAGTTATTTCATTCTGTTGTTTTTTAATGATGTAACTTTTTTTGTGTTCCATGATATATAATACTGATCTCTTGCTGAATAATCATGAAGCAAAACAACCAGTCAGGTGTTTAAATGTATAACTGTATGACATAAAATCATATCGAACATGTAATTATAATTACTCAATACAAATCAACCTGATGCTTTTGAAACTTTTTTTTCTATATTTGATGTGGGGAGAAAATTTTAAATGAATGTTTTGTCCTACTTCTTCTCCCTATAGATTCAATTTAAATTTCATTTTCATTTACATGTTCTCATCTATTTGATACAGTGTTCCCTTATTTCTTTCTTAATATCATTAGCTGAAGATGCAAATATCATTGTACATATACTGACTGAACCTTACAGAACTGTACTCCAAAGGGAAAAATATGGGCATCTTTATGTTTTGTGTGTTTGTCTACTACTTATATTTAATATATTTATGTTTAAATATAAAAATAATATACTTATATTATTTATATTATAATGTTTAATATAAACATATATAAAAATTCTTCAAAGTTGTACTCATAAGCATTTTCTTTTTTAATTTTCTATCAGTTTTATGGTAAAAGAAACAAACAAAACACTTTATCACTGCACTAGACTCTAATCCTAGAAGAACACTAAATTCCTGTGGATTTGTCTACTAATAACTGGCCAGCCATAATTTAAAAGAAAAAAATCATAATGTTATAAAAAAAGTATTTTTGAAATCTAAAAATCCATTGATTATTCATATACCATAATATAACTACCTGGTTTTCTTTATCAATATGCTTTGGAGCTATAAATGCTAATTTTATTTGAATGCTTCTGTCAGAAAGTTATATAAGCATTTTCTATAGGAGTTATGTGCTTATATCATTCAGAACATCTGAGTTTGTTGACAAAGTCTTAGTTTTTTTTTGGAAGAGGGAAGAAGTAAGCAATTATTATAAATGAAATAATTTCAAGACTTACAGAACCCCAAGAAAACTTACAGCAACTGTAATACACTAGTTTTTGCCTATCATTATACTGACTACAAAAATTCCTTAACTTAGATAAAAATTCACAATCAATCAGTTAACTTAGATGAAAAGCTATAAAGAAAGAGCTTCAATTTAAAATAATTTGAGATGTTTTGGAAGCATTTGGTAAAGGGCTAAGTCAGGAGGAAGACACATCCATGATATTGTTAAACAAAAATGGATAATTAGGTGCCCAGGTAGTTGAACAGCTCTCAGGATGAGGGACATAAGCTGTGGAAACTGTATTCTCTAAGGGAGCAGGTGACAGACAGCTTGTGGCCAGTCTTGCTGCTGAGCATTCTCAAAACTGACTGTGTCTAATATATGCAGAGTTCATCATGATCCTGATAATTCATGTCACTTTTGAATAAGAATCTCCCCAGGTGTAATGTGTGAGGAGAACAGGCGGCACTCCCTCCAGCCTAACATCCTTCATGCAAGCCTCATTTAATTGTGGATGATTCTTATCTGAGTCAGCGCTTTGCTGACAGGAGAGGAGAGCTCTGAGCAGGCTCCATGGTGCTGTCCAGAGGCTGTTCGAATTGAGGCAGATGTCTTTCTCTTTAAGGTGGTATTTCTACATCCTATCATGAGTAGAATTATCAACTGTATAAGAATGGAAATGTCTATTTGCTACACTAGAGGGAGAGTCACTCCTTGATCGATGGCATTCTCTGCAATCCCTCTAAAGACAATTGAAATTAAAATATAAGACTGTAAATCTAGGCACTGAATTTACCTTGTGATAGAAGGAATAAAATGGAATCTGAAAAAGCCATAAGGCATAACCTTATTATGATTTTGATTATATTAATATTACTCTTCACTTTAAAGATTTACTAAATATAATGGTGTTACTCTCACCAAATTATTATTTGTCCTTTCTTTACCTCCTTCAAGATGAGAAGAAAAGGTGTTGTGTAAAAGTACTGAAATAGTAAGGAACTACCTCAGTCATGGAGCAATCAACCCTCCCCCCATTTTCTTGACAGGTGGAATCTAGGTAGCTGAGAACAGAGTGGAAACATTCTCTCTGTTCAGCCAGGATGTTAGAGAAGGGCATAATGATTAAGGCAGTCTGGGAAGAATCTTAACTCTTTGCATTTCAAGAATGGGACAATCCAATATCTTCTAACCCTTTAACGGTGCCTTGCACTTGACTGAGTGGACTTAACTTAAGGCATATTTATGTAGTCAGGCCTGGTGAGCCCAGGAGTACCTATCTGTATCCCAGCTACTGTGGAGGCTGAAGAAAGAGGATCCAAGTTCAAGGCTTGCCTCAATTTCAGAATGAGTTCAAGACTAGCCTTATTAACTAAGGTGAATTCTATCTCAAAATAAAACGAGGACCATGGATGGAGCTCAGCAGTAAAGCAGTTCTTTCAAGTACACAGACCCTTGGTTCAATCACCAATAGTGGAGGAGGAAAGGGGATTTATACTAAGCAGAAGTAGAATGCGTAATAATTTGAAAAAGATTAGAACATAAAAGAAATTTCTATAGGTTAACTACTAGTTTTTGGTGTTTCAAGAACAGAATATGGAAGATCTAAATGCCAGAATTTGCAGCTTAATCCCTCAAGAGCAAATTCATAGAGATTTCAGAGATGGCCGCACCAAACTCAACACACCTGCCTGCTATCAAAGACCAATGCCAACCAATGTTTCCTTGAACTTAATTCTATCATTTCTAGACTTTCAATGATCCTAGAGCAATCAATTGTTTCAATTAATGCATCAAAAACATTACTACTGTGGCTTGATGAGAAAAAAAAAAACTCACAGCAATCACTTCTACAATAAATATTTGTTGCTTTGCAAATAGTGCTGCAGTTTTGAATGGGCTCTGGAAAGTCATGTTACATGTTCTAACAGTGTTGGTAAGTGGGGTCTGACAGGAGTTTAGTCCTTAGGTCCACCTTCCTAAATGGATGAACATGAGTCTCTCTAAAATGGGTTAGTTCTCTCAGAAGCTGGGACATGTTGCTGGCTCACCTTCATCCATTCACACTGTCCTGTTAAGACACAGCATGATCTTGAACTTCACAGCTGCCAAAATTATGAGCCAAAAAAACTGTACAAGTTACCCAGTCAGCAGTATGCAATTACAACAGGGGAGAGAAGCTAAAAAAAAAAAAAGGTGTCCATCAGACCAGGCATGCAAAAGCCCAGAAGCCATAGGGACAAATTACTAGTCAGTTGAATGACTTCAGACTGCTTTTAATCCCATTTCTTTCTAGTTATCCAAGGACTTCTTTAGTGTCAGTATCTGACCTTCCATTTCTTTGCTTTCCAACTCCATGTTGTTTCTATATTATATAAATGTGATGCTTATGTTCCCAGCATGTCTTTAGAATTATTAATTACACACAAAAATTTATTTCTTTCACATTAAACACCTGACAGAGATCAACCTGTAGAAGCCCAGAGAAAGAAAATGGTAGGAGTACACAAAAAACTCTATAGAGTGAACAGCACCACAAAAGCTATGAATCAGGAGACCCTGAATAATATTATCAAGGACCGTGTAATGGCAGAATTGTGGTCCTCTACTGTTACATGTATTGTTCTCCTTTATTCTCCCAGTAGCTCATAGAGTACCATTGTGTCCACATAACCAATAGAGAGACTGAGGTTGGGGAGCTCCTGGCCTATATTGTGTTTCTTTACACCTATTAAAGCTGCATCTCCAAGATAGTGTGTCTGACTTTCTTGTCTAACCTCTTGGCCCAGCACTAAACTTTTATCTGAGGTGTTGACACGGGCAAAAATCATCCTAATGATTGATGGCAATCTTTTTGGTTCCAGATTCAAAAACTACAAAGGACATAAACCCCATGTGTGAGCAATGGTGGGGTCTGTCCAACACAGTATCAGTGACCTTGTTTAGCTAAACCAAAGCAAGCTGAAGCTCCAGATGGGCAACACTCACACCGTAACAGGCACAGAGCTTTTGCACTCACACCCTGACAGGCACAGAGTTTATGAACTCACACCCTAAAGGGCACCGAGTTCATGCATTCAGACCTAAGGGGCATAGAGTTTATGCATTCATACCTTAACGGGGCAAAGAGTTTATCTTCTAGGTATTTTGGAAGCTTCTCTGCTAAGTTTTCCCTTTTATAGGTAACCACTGGGTCAGAAATGTTGCCTTGGAGATGCAAGGGTTTCTCATGACAAGGCTCCATATTGTAAAAGCCAGCTTCCAGCTCAGCTCCTCATTCTTTCTAGACTGTACTGGGTTGACCATCTACTCAGCCTGAAGCAAGGGATATGTCTTGGTCCCCGATGAAGGACAAGAACAGGCTTTGGTTTTATATCCCAGTTGGTTTGAAGGTCAGCTGTTTCCAAAGCTCTGGTGACAGACACTTTAATTAGGGAAACTATACTGTTCAAATAACATTGCTCAACTGCCCTGGGGAATGATGGGCACTTGTCTTGCTCATCACCTTTATTCTGTTAAACAAACTATAATATGACCTGCCTGAAGAGAAAATATTTATTCAGATCAAGATATTCAGATTTAATATGTGAAAGAAGTTTGAATGGAATTTTCATGTAGAAGAAAAAGAGAAAGAAGAAAACACACTTCATGCAAACTGCATTTTGTTATCTGTTCAACCATAGACAGTACTACAGCAATGCTAACGTAATGTAAAATAAAATCTACCCCATCTCAGAAACAGGCTAAAACTTTATCTCAGACAATAACTCCTAGTATATATTTAATTAAACACATTAAAGCATTTAATGTTAGATCTGCCTATGCTAACATTTATACAACTGTGCAATTTATTCAATGATAAAATTTTTAAATTTATAAATATAGTTGCATAACCTGCACACACAAACAAGCACACATATACACAAACACACATGCACAGACACACACATATACACATACAAGCATACAGTGTTCTTGTGAGCTTCTCTAGTAAGAATTATCTTTCTTTGCTCTATTACTATAATCCACAAACTGAAGTCAATGAAACTCAGTAAAATACTTTACAACACTAAAGATTTCCTGTGTTTATCAAATGTTTGAAACCTTTTCTTTCAAAGTATTAAAATCCTCAATAATAAAGTTTACACATTTCTGAGACAAAATGGCAAAACTGAAATGAGTATTTGCTTATAATATATTCAGGGTTCTATGATGCCTATTTTTACAGCTTTCCCTGGGCTCTGTACTTAGAGTTTATCATGAATCAAGCTACATGATGAGCTGGGGTGAAATTGGGTTTCCAACTTGAAAATGTGAGATGTCTTCTTGCTTGTCTTTTGATGCTGGGCAGTGTTCAAATCTGACCTTGTTCTTCCTCACCTGTCTCAGAAGCTCTGGGGTAGAAACATAGGACTTGGAGAAAGAAGCATCAGGACTAACATATGAAGAAACCACTGGCAGAGGAAAATCCCCAACTCCTACCCCGTATAAGGCTACGGGTGACATATGTGTATTCATCAACAGTATACAAAAAAAAATTCAGTATCTTCAAATGTAGGAGATGGCATGTGCTCTATAAATAACCTAATAAGCTTCATGATGCTTTCTGGTAACTAGATTTTTTTTTTCTTCAGCACACAAGAACCTGGAAATGCTAGCAGGTACCATCAGCACTCTGTAACATTGCAGGATAATCATGTATCTGAGAACACTCTGAAACCTAAATGACAAACAGTCTCTGATTGTACTCCTGTGGAAAGCAAGAAAGACAAAACCCATGATTCAGTGTCAAGGATCAGAGAGCAAGTAAGTCAAATTGATCTGAGAGATTCCTGATGAAGCCAAAAACTAGTTGTCATGGCATCAGCAAATGGGCAGTAGGGTGGGGGAGTTGGGTAGCATAGGGTAGGGTGGGGGAGAGAGGGGAGGGGAGAGGAGAGGAGAGATTGCAGTTTGATAGTGATGGCAAATTCTGCAGTCATGAAATCAAGAAATAAATGTCAGCATCCACTGAAAGACCAGAGAAGCTCCCAGTTTTGAGACAAGCCTGAAGTCTGCATAGAAACAAAGGTCAAACAGGAGAGGTAGTCTAAAATCCTCACAAAGACAATTATATCCATACTAAAAGATCCCAAATGATGTATAACCTTGTGATTTTTGTCCTTAAAAATCCAGCTCCCAAAAGGGCGGCACCTCCTCTGGTAATTGTAACATCTGTGTGCCAGACTGAGGTCCTTGTTGCAGGACTAGTAATTTTCAATAAACCTTGCTTTTTCATTTTGGAGAGTTCGCGTCTCTGGTGATCTTTTGGGGGGTCTCGTGACCAGGGCACAACACCATGAAGTCTTGTAGTTTCAGAAACATAATTTTAACATGTATACTACCTTCTCCCCTTTGCTATCCGAGAGGCTTCTGTAGTCATCTTTAAGATAATCCAGTTACTTGCCCCATTAGTTTTATGAGACAAAGTTTTGTTATATAGTCCATGCTGCCCTCAAACTTTCTATGTGGCTGAGACTCGCCTTGAACTTGGCTCAGATCTTCAAGTGTTAGGGCCACAGGCAAAATCTAACACACCAGCTGACAATTCTGTTTTTTGTTTTCTTCATTTCTGTTTCCATTCTCCTTCAAGTGTTTTGGAAGTCCCTGCAGGTTTTCTCATGTGAAGGATTTTCAACCCTCAGTTGAAGACACAGGAAGCACAGAGTCATTTTAACATTTGCATTTCAGAGCCTACTTGATTTCTAGTAATGGAGAAAAATACATTCAAATGAAGTTGAAGTTTATTAAGCACAGCTAAAGGCTTCCTATTTATCACCCACCCACCCAGCCAGCCAGCTTCTCTCCTCCTAGACATTTATTACTGCAAAAGCAGTCCAGTTTTGGACTCCCTAATAGGTAAGGACCAAGAGGCTCAGAAAAAGCTAACAGACCAAAGGGAAAGGGTTTCTGTTGTAACTTTTGTTTTCTTTGTCATTCAAAAGTCTTTTCCCCCAGCCAGTTTAGGGTGCCTGTCTGAAGCTCACAGGCTTCACAAAAGAGCTGGCAACCATTACCCTCTGTTTACAGTCTCAGCTGGGAAACAAAGGAAGAGATGTGCCCAGCAACAGAAGCCCAGCAGGAAGAATTCAAGTTGGCCCCAATGCTCAGAAGCTGAAGTGAAGCCAGAGAGTCAATAGCAGCCTTCTTCTCCCAGAAACCCCTTGACTCCTCAAGACTTGGCTGGCAGGGGCTGTAAATGAGGAGGTGCAAACAACTCACACAAATGCATAATGCAGATAGCTGGAAGGTTGGTGCCTGGTGAGGAATTGCTAGCTAACAACCATTTCCCCTCAGTTCTCCAAAGGAGGCAAATGAGATGTCCTTGGTCTTTGCAGCAGGTAGATGACAATGTAGACAAAGGCCAGAGAGAAGCTCAAGCATCAGTGTCTACACAGCACCCCAACTCGACAATAAGAGAGATGGGGAGGTTTTCTGACACTCCATCTACAATTCAAGCATTTTTAGTTTGTCTTTTTCGAGAGTAACCTAGAAACACCTTGAGATTCTAACCAGAGCATGAGCAAGGCTCTCTCTATCACAGATAACTCTTCAGAGTTTCTCTAAATTACCTGTGATCAAAAGTAAACTTCTATTTTACTCTGTATGTACTAGTCCTCCTGATGACTGTTTTCAGTAGATAGTTTTGCCACACAGAACATACATTCAAATTCAAATTTTCCTTCTAATGTCACAAGCTTTAAAATGTATTTGGAATACCAACTCCTTCAGGGCAGTTTATATATACAATATAAAAATTTTACTGACATCAGGAGAAACTTGACCTATACCAGACAGATATCCAAAAAACAACAAAAAAAAGTTTTCCGACCATTCATAGCACTAACATATTTTATAATTGTACAGTTTTTCAAATTATTCAGGTAATTTTTAAGGTTTTTCTAGCTTTTTCTCTGCAGCCACTGTTTAAGTGGGGCAGTGATTCTGATTCCTTTTACCAGCAGCAACAGTAACAGATGGACAAATGCCATCAGAAATGCTCATTCAAAACTCTAAGGATATCTATGCCACAGCATAAGGGACATCATCACAATGTGTTGCCGTGGCATCCTGTTATATTACTAGCCACTGTTCTTATTTTGTCTCCTGCATAAGTAAACCAAGGCTTGTCACACACGTGTGTACACCACATTGGAGAAAACAAGGTCTATTCATCCTCACACTGGCCACAGTTCCAGGCATCCACTAGTACCCTTAAGTGCTGTCCTCAGTGGATAAGAGGTGGCTCACATATTACTCTGTATAGATGAAGAAGCTGAGGCTCAAAAGAAAGAAAAAAATTTTACTTTTAGACCCAGAGCAAGGACTTACCTCTAAGGTTCTTGGTGCATAGATGCCCCACTATTACAGACATCAATGTCTTAGTCCATTTACAGTGCCATAAAGGCTACAGACTCAATAATTCTCAAGAGAAATTGGCTCAGTATCAAGGAGCCAGCACCCAGCCAGGGACTTGTTGGAGCATGGCTAACACATGGATGAGAAAGTATAGAATAAATGTGTGGGGCTCTGGTCTCCCTTTTTTCCTTTCACAGATACCAGTCTCATTCTGGAACTCCACCCTTAAGGCTGCAGAGTATTCCTCATTCCCATATACCATCACCTGTGAATTTGGAGGTTAAATTCCAAACAGAAATAAGAATTTAGGAGAACATAGTCATACAATCCAGCCAAGCTCTGCCATGGTGTTGACAGAGAAAAGAAGCATCAGAACACAGGAAATCTGCTGCTCCTCAGTAAATGTTACTCTTGAGAAATGTTTTCTTGAGTTAGGATGTAAATAAGATGTGCAGTTTATGTGTGTGTGTAGTTGTTCTACTCAGACAGATGCAAGACTAAGGTCTGGGCAGAGCTAGGGGCTCTATCACTGCTACGACATAGAACCTTTGGAGTGCCTACATACTTCATATTCCTTCTTATCCCTTTCTATGGAGTTTTAGAGATTTCAAATAGATCACAAGATTTTAAGTAAGCCAGCTCTGATGGTACACATCTGGAATTCAGCACTGAAAGTGCTGAGGCAGCAGAATGATGAGTTCATGCCCAGGCTGAGCCACATAGTCAAACCTAACAAAGCAAATGAACAAGAAAGGATCTTAGAACTGTTTTCATTTATCAAAGAAAGTTCTGCTGAAGTTGGTGCCATCTCTGTGCGGTTTTTGTGTAGCTTCCTCTCCTTGTTTACATCCTAAAGGATGATGCTATTGTCTGAATGTACTGTGGTGACATGTACTGCCCTTCCATTCTGCATCAGCAGGTTAGTAAACCAAGCTGTAAAAGTCACATGTGGCCTGTGAAGCCTACTGTACCCCACTGAACCTTCTCTTTCTTGCAGAAAGTTGTGCTTAGCTTAAGGGGATCAGAAGAAACTGACTCATGTGATCTATCTTTAAGAATCTCGAAACTTATGAGGATAAATCCTAAAATACATGCCAGTAACCACAAGTATGCTCTGTTGACAGCTTCTGGGATCTTGGCGGCTGAACTGGGACAGTAGGTCCTCAGTTCACTCAAGTGACTTTCAAGATGCTGGGTCACTAGGAGTTCCCTGAGAGCGATTTTGCATCTTCCTTTCATAAGATAACTGAATTTTGAAGTCTACAAGGAGTCCTGTTCAGATATGAACCTAAAAACAAAAAGTAATCAGGCTAAATAACCAAAATGAAGGAAGTTAAGAAAGAAGGGATAGAGAGAGCAGAAATGAAAGAAAGGGAGGAGAGAAAGAGTGGAAAGAAAGAAGGAAATTTGGTCAGCTGCTATTATGACTATAGTTTTTTTAGTCATAATAAATCTACTTCAAACAAAAACAAAACTAGCTTCATTTGTTACCCGAGGGTCCATGGTTTATTGTAGAGAGTGGAGAACCTGGAAGGAGGCAAGGAGTAGCACTGTGAGGCAGAAGACAAGTCTAGGTTTAGAATAGGAACTGGCAGTAGTACAAATGCCCAGAAGGAAGAAGCAAAAAGGGAAGGGAACAATGGATCCAAATCCTAAGTGGAGAGAGAAGCAAGAAGGAACTGGGTCCTGTGCAGAGCCTGCAGCAGGTCAGGGATGCAAACCTCAGTGCCCTGGGTACCACACTGTTTTCTGCGGGAAAGAGAAAGAAAAACACGGACCAGGGTTGGATGCTGGAGTCTCCCTTTTCTCCTTCTGCTTTTAATAACTCGTAAGAGTAATGGTCTACAGGTCCTCCAGCTATCTTGAAAAGATGCACACTCTGAAGTCAGATGACTATTATCAGTTTAGAAGTTCAAGTAGTCAAATAGATGTTTCACATTCTCAGGCTACATGACTTCCTTAAATGTTATGCTCAACAACCAGTTACTAGAAGACTGAGTAGTCTGAGGCCCACCGCGTCAGCTCCTGAAGGGTCAGTAATTCTGGAACTCCTGCAAGGGCTCGAGGCATGGGGAAGGATGTGTTACCACCTCCAAATCCCAGTGAAGTGGGGCAGCATACACACACAGTGATTCTTAGATGTTTTCCTGGCTGTCATATCGTATACTGTTTGTTTTCCAATTTTTCTGAAATATTCTTTTCCTGAATAAGAACCCACCAGTGTGCACCCCCAACAAATGCTCACAGCTCTAGCCTTTCAAGCTGTTTGACCTATTTCTGTCCATTCTCTGCTTCACTCTGCTCAACTACAAAGAAACTTGAATCCTCTGATTCTATGGCTCTCACTCCTGGCTTTGCAAGTAGGAGAAAAAGAGTAATAAAAGGAAATCTTCCATTCAGCTTAGATGCCTTGTAATATGGTCTCCACAGAAATCAAAAGAGAAACCCCCTCCTAAAAGAAAAAACAAACAAAAGTCCCTAACAAGTTGCGTGACAAGCAAAACAACATGGACTTCTAATAAATATAATTTTAAAGAACTCTCTACTGTGTAAGAAATTACTTCAAGTCATAACCAATCCTATTTCACCTTGAAAAATGGCCAAGTGAAATAAAAAGGCCTTCAATTTGTTTCTCTACCACAAGACCAGGATAAGACAGCAGTTGAGTTGTTCTGGGGCAATGAACGCCAATCCTGAAACCTCTGTTTCTGCAGTCACACACCACACATAGTCACATGTGTATGTTGGATGTGAAAGTAGACCAGGGACAATGTGAGAAAAGGACGGTCTATCAGAGGTCAGGATAAGGAAGAGTGTTGTCACATGTACATGAAAGCAGAAGAAACCATGAACTAGAAGACCATTTCTGAATGTAAAAGATGCAACCAAAGGGTTAGGAGATAGTGGAGAAGGGAAGGGAGATGTTAGGGAATGTGAAGAAATGACACTCAGATTGGTTTAATAAAAAACTAAACAGCCAATAGCTAATCAGTATTTTGGGAGGCAGAGAGAACACTGGGAGGAAGGCAGAGTCATCAGTAAATGGAGAGGAAGTGGACATGCAGGAAAAGGGGAAAATCCATGAGTCATGTGATAACACAGATTAAGAGAAATGGGTTAATTTAACTTATAAGAGTTAGTTAGAAACAAGCCTAAGCTATTGGTAGAATTTTCATAATTTGTAAGAAGTCTCCACGTCATTTATTTGGGAGCTCACTGGTACAACAGAGGAAGTCCGGCAACAGGGAGAACATCTAGAGGAGGTGAAAAAGAACAATGTAAAATGGTATAACTATCTCAGTGAGACCATGTCTTTCTGTGATAACCAGGATTTTTTTAGAGCCAGTTGGTTAGCAGAAACAGAGTTTATTTGGAGACAAAGAGACATTTCCAATTGAACTACTGAGCTGAGGCAATTATATTAACAAAAGTTCTACAAAATCAAGTCAAAAAAGATAATTATACCTCCAGTCACCAACATAGATAATAACTAATTTTGTGCAGGTTTTCATTTCTGTGTTAGGGATCTATGTGCTAGGAGCAAATAATTACTGGACACTTATGAAGGAAGGGACAGGGCTCCTAAAACTGTGCAGAGACATGCTAGGTGATTGTCCTTCATGACTATAGTATAGGTCAGAAATGACAGGTGCCCTGACTGTTTGTCTGGATGTCCTCTGGTCAGGACCATTTGCAGCTCAATATCAAAGCCATTGAAACCTCCATTAGCTACCTATATTCTGAAGTTTGTGATGGCATAAAAAGCTATTGTAGTTCAAAGTGTGGGGCTTAGAGCAGAAATTGACTGCTTCCAATGTTTTCCTCCTTGTCCATGATCCTTCACACAGAATACAGACATTTATTGCAGCAGTTCATATGCAGAGGGTTAGGGTGAGGACCAGCCATGTTTCTGTTCCTCCAAATCTAAAGCTGCTTGCACAGAACAAAACTAGAGTCTGCAATGTATTGTGAGGTTGTTCTAGCCTGTCTGATGTTTATGGCCAAGGTATTGCTTGGAGAACAGTACATTCATTAGAGAGCAAACACTCTGACACCCAGGAGATGATCAGAATTGATCTCCTTCATAGGTAATACGTGACTCGTTCAAGCCAATAACAATACAAAAATATAGAGTAGGGAGTGAAGAATGCCTCCAATTAGATATTGAATGGCAGACAGTAGGACCATCCAATTGCCTCCCCTTCTTCTTCTCTTGAATTATGGCAGTTATTTTGCAACCAGGTAAAGGGAAATCTAAGAAAAATCACAGAAACACTGAGCCTGATATGCTGATGCTCTGGGTTACACCTGGACAACTGGGTTATACAAAGCCCTTGCAGATGACTGCAGTGGGCTATTCTTGTCATCAAATCAGTTACAATAATGTCTATGTGTTTTCTTTATACTTACCAAGTGATATTTTATATATATATATATAAAATCCAGGAGGAAAATCTCTAAAGTTAGAGGCCAGGAAGAAGGTTTTTCATATGTGCAATAAAGTCTGACAACATGAAGTCCAATTTCTAGTACCAACATAGTGGAAAGAGAAAACCAACTCCCACAAATGCTCCTCTGACCTCCACGAACAGATCTCAGCATATATAACCAACACACATAAATAAGTTAGTGTAATTATTTTTAAAAATTTTAAAGAAAAGTTACTAAATACTGCAAACCAAAAGAATGTGAGTCCTCCCACAGCCCAAGGCTTGCAGATGCTTCTGAGTGTTCACAGCCTCCATCATCTCCTGAAAGGAGAGATGTGTCCATTCAAAAGGCTTAGTGCAAATCACAGCCATATAGATTTTTCTGAAATGTCATGAAATGACCCTTGCTAGCTAAAAAATAAGGATATTTTCCATCTATAACCATAGAACCTTGTCGGTGTTCTTGGCACAGCCCAGCATGTTTAAGGCTGAGTCTTGTTGCACCTTCATAAAACGCCACCAAATAGCTTTATTTATTTGCCATGTATCACAGACAAACAGACTGAGGCTTCCTAACTACATTGTTTGCTCTGAATCACATAGTGAGCACATGAAGCAGTGCTAAGCCACAATACTGAGTGCAAGCAGTGCAATGCCACCCTGGGTATGTTTTAATATGAATATTCTTGGCAACTAAACTCATTCACACTTCCACACAATGGAGAATGAACTCTCATCTATGATATATCATGGTCTTTTGTCCCAACATCCCAAATACCATTTTAGCCACTTGTCAAATGAGAGTTAAGGAAAGAGATGATTACTGAAGATAGAAAACACCTGCCTTTAACTATAGCATATGAAAAAAACAACAAAACCAAGAGAAGGAGATAAAAGCAAACCGCTGTGACATTTGTCCAGTGCATCCAGGAACCACTGGTTAACAAGCCCAGGGTTCTGACAGGACAGCACATATCAACTTCAAAACTTCTGTATTCATCAGCAAAGATGTCCTGAAAGTAGCTGTAGCCACAGAGAGGGTGTTTGAGAGTGTTTACACTGTTTGTTCTCTGAGGAATAAGAGCCTTCTTTTGGCTTCCACCCACTGCTTAGAGCTGTGACAGCTGGCAGGAACATCAGTAAGATCAAGTGAAGCCTTTCATCATCTTACCTTAGAACTGTCTTGTGACATGGTACATATGGAAACTCGCCTACTCTAAGTGTCAAGCAATAGTCTCCATTGCATGTTCAGGCTCCAAAAGCTTTTCCCCGGAGACTTGCTATAATGCATATAACATGCTTGAAATGGGTCTCAAATGTTATCATTTTAAGAGCTCTGGTTCAAGGATATCTGAACAGACTCTCCTCGAAGTTCTGATGTGAGCATTTTGTGAAAGTCTCTAGGAATCTGACAAAGTTTATAGCTTGAAGAAACATTGGTAGAGATTTGTCTTTTCAACTTACATTTGAATTGGTAGTATCAGCCATGACAAGATTACCCTGGAATGATTTGTGGTGGGAATGTTTTCTGTATGCTGAAAAAAAGGAGCTGTTTTGGCCTATGTGGAGCATCATAGAAGTGGATGGAAGATCAGAGGACAGACAGGTAGAAGGAGGATGAAGTTAGCCAGTCTCCATCTGACCCCCCCAGGAAGAATCATGTAAGGAATCCAGGTAAGCCACAGGCTGGGACACATGGCAGATAGAATACAAGAAATGGTTGAATTAAGATGAAAGAGCTAGCTAGTAATGTGCTTGAGATATAGGCCAAACATTATGAAATTAATATAAGCGTCTGATTCATTTCTTTGGGAGAAAAAGCCGCCGCAGGCAAGATCCAAACCTCTGGCCCAAACAAGGCCGGAAACCTTCTACAACAATGACTCTCTATTATCCTTGTCTTATACCTAACCAGAGTCTCCATTTCAGCAACAGAAATTTTTATTGACTGTAGACACATCTTCAAAGGCCAGTCTTTGACCTCTAATCTCAAAGTATCTGGCCTTGAGCATCTGCCACAGTAGGGTAATAGGAGTGATGGTATGAATTATATTATCTTAGAACGACTTAATTGGGTAGAAAATAACAAATGGGTAGAAAAATACAAGCATGGCTGTACCAAAAGCAGCATAATACCAGACAGCTTCACGCTGAACATTCTAGTTATATGTAGCACTTAGATTCTACTAGATGTTAAACACTGTTTCTAGGGTGACTAGAGATGATGATTAGAGATAGTGAATGACACCATCTCTTTCCATGGCTGTACTGCCAAGTCCAACAAAATGCATACTCCCGAATTCAAGGTCCCAGTTTAGCCATAAGCTTTTACTCTTAAAGATGATAATGATGATGATGATGATGAGAGAGAGAGAAAGAGAGAGAGAGAGAGAGCGAGAGAGAGAGCATACTATATCTTTATAGATTTCCCACTTTTCCAACTGCTCAGGTTTTTTTCTGTTCTTATGATAAAGTACCCTATACAAGAGCGAAATGTGAGAAATAGGGATTTTTTTTTTTAAACTAACAATTCCTGCTCAGTCCCTTATTTCTGGGGAAGTCAAGATAGGAACTGGTGCAGGAATAATATCACATACAGAGTTAAAAGCAAAAAGAGAATAAAAGCATCCTGAATTGCTTGCTGCTTGTATTCCGCTAGTTTTCTGCACTCTTACATGGCTCAGGACCCAGACCATAAAATGTTGCTGCCCTCACTAGAGGTGAGTCTTCCCACCACAATTAACAGTTAAGATCATCACCCAGAGACTTGCCCCTCAAGCCATCCTTATCTAGATAATTCCTCCTTAAGACCTGCTTCCTAGTTGACTCTAGGTTGTGTCAAGTTGTCGGTGACAACTGACCATCACATCTCTGCCCACAAATGACGTCTCATCAGGACCCGTGTCCCTTACTCCTCTTCCTCCTTCCACCTTCTTTCCCTCTCATTATGTCTCATTTCTTTACCTCCTTCTTTGTCTTCTCATCTCCCTCCTCTATTTCTCTTTTTTATTTTGACTAATTAGATCACTTTTATTATTCCACAGAACATCATAGACGGAACATTTTTTATTCTTTTTTGGACTTGCCTCTCCTTAAAGACTTACAAGAATAATATAAAATTCTTGCCATATTTACTCTATGTAATATGTTATCCCTGAGCACTTGACTTTTATGAATGCAATATCTCTTAAGCATTATTCTCTAGAAAAATTAGAAAACATAATTTTCTCCTTATTACTCAACTTCTGTGGAAGTGTTAGCTGACAAGAAGACAAAAAAGCCTAAGAATAATGAATTATGTATCATTTTATAAAATATGTATTGTTCACACAGGCACAATCGTCAGTGGCCCCTGAACTACCACACACAGAGAGTCAAGTCTCCAACTGATGACTTGTCAACTATATTTTAATCCTTTGTAAGAGAAAGTGGCTGCCAGCATTTTCCAAACCATAACATCTCAGAAAGTCAGCATGCATTTCTGGAAAAAGAGGGGTTTCACTGTGTTGAGTTGGGTGGGTCTTTTCTACAGGTATGAGCCAGTTTTGAAACATATCAACTATCTATCTAAAAGAAACTAGAGCTGCCTGAAAGGAATGTCCCAGATGATACAAGTCATCAGCTCTCATTTGCTGAAGTTTGAAATCTGAGACTCTGTGGCCAGGACTTTGGGATCATCACACCAAATAGGAAACTACTGCCCAGGACAGAATTCAGCTCATGCCTCCAAAGAAAAGTCGAAGATAAAGCACTTGAAAGAAAACTTGACTCACTTCTGTTAGCCTATGTTGAAAACTCATGTAGCTACAGAAAACTCATCTGTTTTTCCCATTCAGTCTTTCCACCCAGTACCAGCCCCTACCTAATAATAATATTTCATTGAATAAAATATAGAAAATATAAATAAAAACCAATTCAGTGGTGTCACAAACTTCTATAGTTATACTCAGAATCTCTTCTTTACATACACTTGATTAAAAATGGCAAATACTTCCAGCAAATAGCAGTCCAGTACTCTGGTTCTCATTAATGCTAAGTGTCTCTTTTTTTCATGTACATGCATTTACAGAAAGGTACATGAAAAAAATGACTTTTAAAAGCAGATTTCCATAATACCTTGAATCCTCAATCTTGTAAGCTCCTTAAGTGTTAGGATGGATGGTGGCTTTCATTTTCCCATTGCACAGAATATAAAAGGCATCAATATTTGGTATTGGTGCTGATGGGGGAGACCCATCATACTGGGAAGATGGGAAAATATTAAAACCATTGTAAGAAAGAAAGAAGAACTCACTTAAAGCAAAATATTAAGGAGTGAGGATGGAGAGTAGCTTGATGTCATCCAAAGTCTCAAGCAACCAAATATTGTTTGAATGAAGTCATATGCACACAAGACCTATCCCATCATTTCGTGTCATGTAATGAAGAAGTTTTACACCTTTTTCACCACCTTGACTGACTCCAGAGTGTCAAGCAATTACCTCCCAGTCAAGTTCAGCAATTAAAGAAAAACAGAGCACTCCAAGGAAGGCATTGTGAGGCAAACTGATCAATTGAACTGTTACTGCCTGAAATCTTCCATAGCTTTGAAGAATCAATTGGAATTTTCAGGTCTTATGTTCAAGTAGCCATCAATGACCATCTACTAGATGAAGGTTCCATAAGAGGAACTTGCTTTGCAGACTGCTATGGCACTGCAGCAGATAACACATGCTTGATAAGTAACTTGCTAGACAAATCAGTACCAGATTTCACAATGTGCATTGGGACTTTCTGACACTGAAGACTTAGACACAGCACCAACACCTACCTCTATTGGCACCACACTTTCCCATCTTGGGTCACTAGTCTAGATGTGAGTCTCATAGTTTCTGAGTCATTTTCCCCAAACATTTATCTTCAATTAAGTCTTTCTGAAAACTTTGTTTATTCAATAAAGGGCTCATTAAATATATTTCAGCAAAGCAATGCTTCTACCTTTATGATATTTTGATACAAGAAACTATAAATATATTTATTTCTATAAGTTGAAATTCTTCTATCAAGACTTCATGTCTCAAGAATGTAAAGACAAAAGAAAAATAGTCAATTAAAACTAAATAAAAGGAAAAGAAGAAAAATTCTTTTCTTAGGACCACAAGCATTCTAAAATACAAATATCTCACAGAGTTATACATCCTTATACTCTTACTATTTACATATCTCTAATTTTCAAAATACATCACCAAGCTCCAGGACTTTAGCCATAATATAAAGCTGTACAGTTTGAGAAAGCCTGGAAATGATTAATTTGGAAAACACAAAGAAACCAAGGGTACAGAGGACCACCTTCCCATCCTTGGGGAAAACAGTTCTGTTACCCTTCTTCAAACTCATAGTAGCTTCCTGAGAAATCCCTTTCTTCCTCAGGAGCTGGTCCCTGATGGATGGGACATCAAGGTTGTCGCTCACTTGTCAATTTTCAGTTTGACCCACACTAAGATCAGGATTTCCACTTTACAGTGAAATGGGCAGGGAGTTGTGGCTTACAAAGTACTTCACAAGGTATTTTGAAAGTAAAGATAGAGATAACTTCTTCCAAAGCACCCTGGAAGTGGCAGGAAGTTAATAATAACTTTTCATTTTTGTCTTTCTAAACCAGGCCTCCACGATGGATGGAGTCTTCTGTACTGAATAAATTCAAGTCAAACCTGGGACTTTTAGGATCAAAGTATCATGCTTCTAGCTTAAGAAGACAGGGTTCACTTAGAGAAAGTCCTCCAGGCCAATTGGTCCAGTCTCCTGGCATGGCCAAGCTTCTTTCCATAGGTCTTCTCTAAGTCAAACCTCATGTCCTGGAACTATAGAGTGGCCAGGAGAAAAAGCTGAGGGAAACATGAACTCTCTAACAAGATACAGTGTGTCACTATTTAGCCTTGAGTGTGCAGTGCCTACCATGAGGAAGCCCTCTAACAAGATACAGTGTGTCACTATTTAGCCTTGAGTGTGCAGTGCCTACCATGAGGAAGCCATAGACTTTGGTAACAGGTGTTGGCCTAGCAGAGGAACGTGATACCTGGGAACATCCGAGAGCATCACTTCATTTATGTGTTGCTCAAAGCACACTTGCCAGGTGTCCAGGGCTTTGAAGAACAAATTTCCTTATCAACCAACAGCCATGCTTCTTCCTGAAAAGTGCATTTTTTCTAATTCCAGAAGTAAATACAGTTAAACAACAACCACCCCTATCATCAAAATAATCAAGTAAACAAAGTCCCTCCAACTTCAAGCAACATTGCAAATCTGTAAGTTCTTAACTACAGCATAAAAACTGAAGTGATGCCCACAAGGGAAAAAATGAAAATTTCCTTAAGTCAAACTAATGCCAACATGGAAGAAGAGTGGCTTGAGTCTCCATATCCCCATGTCAGAAGGAGAGGAGAGCTTGCTCTTGCAAGCTTCTGAATTTATTTATCTGTTCCCTTTTGTTTTGAGACCTACACTGGGGAATATTTCTTTCCTATAATGCTAAGTAATCAGAACACTCTAGAATCCTGACTGTGTTTAGATAAATTGAAACCCATGGCAAGATTAAGAGTAATTCTTCCAGTGGTCCAAGTGATAGGTATGGACAACAGGACAAGGAACTGGACTTGAGAGGAAGACAGTGAGGTCATGGAACAGTCTCCTTAGCTCAACACTCAGCAGCTTCATGTCTCCTTGCACTTTCCTCTCCATACGCCTAAGAGCAAGGCAAAATGGATGGAAAGACAATGATTCCACATGTGGCTTGATCATTTTTTCCTCAAAACAAATTGAATGTAGGAAATACGCAATTCTAGCAGTAACTTATTTTCATGCGCATTTTTAGCTTAATTTTAGAAGGCATTTAGAAAACTGACTGACAGTTTGGATGTATAACTTGCCAAGACTAACCTAAGCAGTTAAGTAGGTTTATTTTTCCTTTTGAGATTTTTTAATTTAATTGTTTTTTCATACCAACCACAATTTCCCTTCCCTCCCCCCTTCCACTTACCCTAAGATTCCCCCACCTCCATCCTACCATCCTTGCTTCAAAGAGGATAAGACCTCCCATTGAAAGCCAAACAAAGTCTGGGATGTTAGGTTGAGGCAGGAATCAGCACCTCCCCATCCCATATCAAGGCTAAGCAAGGTATCCCTCCATAGGGAATGGTTCCAAAAAGCCAGTTCATGCACTAGGGATCAATCCTGGTCCCACTGCTAGAGGCCTCACCAACTCTAAGCAGCTAATTGTGAAGTAGTCAGGAAGTGAACAATCTCCAATTTAACTTGCTAAATATAGCCGAGGGCATATTTTTGGCATGATATTAAGAGAATCATTTTTAATAAAAATTCAATTTGTTTTTTTAAATCAAAGCAACTAATAAATATGCATTTGGTATATATTCTTCAAGAACAAAGAGTTAAAACTGCCAATAAACATGCTATCTCTGGGCACAGGTTGGTTCTGAGTTCCAAACCCTCACTTTGCCTCAGCTAAATAAGACCTCTGCTTACCAAGCTCTGAGTGGAGCTGCTTTGTGCTTTCTAAGTAATTCCAACTTCCTAGCCAGCATCTACTTCTAATGGTGCATTGCTCAGATGTAGCATGGAATAGTAGGTTCTGCAGAGGCTTTGAAGGTCATTTAACCTAGTGCTTTCTGTTCATTTTTTTACTTGAAGACTCATTTTTTTCATGATAAACCCTTTGGGAAATCTTTTAATGATCTCATCATTTTTGCATGGTGTGTGAGAGAAGATTTAAAATAAAGCATTTCACTTGAGATCAATACATTATTAAAGATTTTATCTCAAAGTTCATTTAATACAACTTTAATAATATTCATTATGTATGAAGACAAATTTCAACTTTCCCTCATGTATAAGTAATACATTCTGTTTAATTTACTTTAAATTTAAGAAAAATTGTAGTTTGTCTATAATTAAAATTTGAAATAACATTATAGCAGGTATTATTTTACCTAGGATCAAGTGTTCAATTACTGAATATCTTACTAAATATAAACTTGATTTTTGATAATGAAAAGGTATAGATCACATACTTAAAAATTAACTATTTTTCCATTTTCTTAAAAAATAACTCTTATTTTCATTATATCAGAATTCAATTTGCAACTGACTGACAGTCATAGAGCATATGGATAACATTTAATCTCCATGATTAAGAAAGCAAACAAGATGAAACAGGCACTTTGTTTTGCATGTTTTATAACCCAATATGCAGTATTAGCATGCTGATCAGTTCAGTTCAGCTTGAAAATATCCTCCAGGCGGCCTCAACAGCATCAGCGTGAATGTCACTTTTCAGTTTCTTGTCAGTTTAAGGGTGCTTCAATATTTTTTATGATTTTTCTTCTCCAGTCTATTAATGTAAAACATGCATGTTTCAGAGTTAAAAATGAGGCTGAGTGTGTCTAACACACAGGCACCGAGCCTGAATTTCAGACGACTGCACATGCACATGTGACCCCTCCTCACTATGCTGGCAGTGACCAGGAAGCTTGCCAGGCAAAAGCCCTAATGAAAAGGCTGGAGATCTCTTTTAAGAACTAACTATAGCTTCTGGCTATTTGGCCACAGAGATAACGCAAGGGACACTACTTTCTGCAGCCTTAACACTCCACCACCCCCACCCCCACACCCTCCCCTTCCTGGCACCAAACCCAGGCTAAGTGAGGCTCAAGTCCTTGAGGACATTTGGAGGACAACTTTAGCAGTGAACCAAACAGCAGTCTAGAAGGAAGTGGAAAGAGGTTCCCTTCAGCAGGAAATGAAAGGTGTCCCCTGAGCACTATCAAGCTGTAACCCCTGTGGTTTAAGGTCCCCTGTGGCTAAGGAGATGACTCAGTGTCTAGAGTACCGGCAATAATGTGAAAATCAGAGTTCAGATCACCTGTACCCACACAAAAAAGTTGGGTGAGCATGTGGACCACCTCTGAACCTGCACTTGTGAAATGGAGGACAAGTTGAGTAGACAGAATCAGTGAGCTCTCAGCTCAAGAGACCTAGTTTCAATGTGTAAGGTACAGAGTGATCAAGGAAAGTACTTCCTTGAAGGAAGCTTCAAAATCTGTTCCCAGCGCACAAACATATTACCTATACTCAGGAAGAGTAGAGTATGATGAGGCCAGAATCAGTCATGAAAAGCCATCTCTAGTCCTACCATAAGCAAACACCGACAGCAAAGACAGTTCACATGCAGCACAGACTTCCCTCTGATGCTCAGGAAAACTGAATTCTCCTTGCTTCTGCCAAACCAGGACAGGACTGATCTTTTCTTTTCTTCGTTTAACAAAAAACTCAGCAATTTGTATAGGGTTTGTTTGCAATGCCTGAAATTAAATTTATAGCTTTTAGCTTGCTAAGCAAATACTCTCCTACTGAGCTACAGCCTCAGCCTTTTGGTAAATGCAAAAATTACCAAGTCTGGGTTTGTTTGATGAAGTTTCATACCAATACAGGCAGAATAGTATCATTGTCCCGAATCTTAGACTCAGTTGAAATTATTTAATGCAATGATCTCTTAATTAGTCAAATATTATGAAAGTTCTTAGGAAAGTTATGAGAAGAAGCCACACTATGTTTTGTACATGCATAGATAAAGACACTCGTGCATGATAAATATGCTTAGCTCCTAGTCTCTGAGAGTTTATCGTACAGAATTCAGTTGATTCAGTTGGTTTTGCCTTAATAAAGCAAATGCACTCTTAAAATCATCTGTTTTCTGCAGTACCACACAATAAAAACAAACAGCTCACCAGGTAGGTGAGTCTTGGGAAATACCACAATCCAAACATTACTCATACCTATCTTCTGAAAAGTAAGGTGCTAATAAAATGATAGCAAAGTGTAAAGAGTGTTAAATGGTTAAAAACTAGATGAATACTGCAGTAGAGATTACAGTTTATCTTAGTAAAATAAAAAAAAAAAGTACTAGAAATTGCAGGAAAGAAAGCATGGAAAGGGCTGTGAGCTACCTTGAATTTATTGGTTAGTTTCTGGGAACTGGTGGGAAGCATGTTCTGAAATCAAATGGAAAGTTTTTGAGCTAAGAAGATGGCTGAGGCTCATAACATGCACATAGGTCTTCTTGTGGCATTCCTGTGAGGCTGTAGTTATGGTTTCAATATCACTTGGTACTTTTTGGAGAATCTCCATATTCTAAGCTTTGGTGATGTCAGAACTCCACATAGTATACCATTGCAAAGCACCAAATATCTTTAGATTTCTCAAGACTGTCTGAACTATGGAAGGTCCCAAAAGGAAGAAGTTTTGATAGAAAAACAAACAAACAAAAACATATTCTTTCGTCATAGACCAGCCCTTAGTCTGTGGTTAAGAGGCCTTGGCTGGTAAGTTAGGAGCACCTGGGAACTCTCTGAGTAGACTATTTCTCTGCAAGAAGAACACCTTCTGTTTAAGGAGACGATGATGCTCACCCAAAATACACAGGCAAAAAATGCTTTCCATTGGCAGTGCTTTCTACACACATCAGTGCGAGGCCTCTATGACAGTCAGTCTGGAGTTCCCAGTAATTTCCAAGGCAACTGTTGTTCATATGATTGACGCAGAAGCCAGTTTCTGTTTTGTGTGGTAGAAAATGTCTAGTAGACTCCAAGAGCCTTTCAAAAATAACTCAGTTATCTTCTGAAACTATGATATCTGTACAGAAGAAGTCCTCTTTCTTAGCTTGTATGTAAGACAAACGTATGCTTTGCTTTTTCCAGATTCAACATAAGTGGGACAGAAAAAACAAAACAAAATAAAACAAAACAAAACACTCTTCTCCAATAAGCTTGCCAGACTATGAGAATCCTCCTGGATGGAACATTCTGTGAACACCCACTGTGAAATGGTGCAGATTTATCAAGGCTGCATCACTTATATTTCACAAGTCAGTCCTTTGGACACAGTTCTAGGTATTTCTGTGATGACATCCTCAAAGAGAATTTGATCATGTGTGCTCTGACCTATGGGATGGCCTGGTTTCTTGAGGGAGTCCCATCTGAGAATAGCTGAGAGGTGATGGGAAGAAAAGCAGCCCTCAAACATGATGCTGAGGGACTATAACTTGCTCTGTTTCCTTTTGACACTCCTTCCTATGTTTTCTAGCTGCTGTGATGTGAATTGTTCTGCTTCACCAGGCCTTCATCATCAGGAAGGACTGATGTCTTTGAAGTCCTGAGCCACAGGTTTTTCTTTCTTTAAGTTGGGTTTCTTGGGTATTTTGTGAAAAACAAGTGCAGCTAATGTTAAAAGGTAGTTACAGGATCAGGTCAATGACCCTAAAACCTGGAAGCTACTTCATTTAAACTCCAGGAGTCTTGATCAGAATTTTAAGTCAGGATCAAGAAAATAAAACTTCCTCCTTTTGTGAGTCACCTCTTGGATTTGATATCTTGACCTCTATTGGTTCTGCTCAAAGTTGATTCACTAAAGAAAAATACAATGCAGTTTTTCCCCCCATTGCTGTGTTGCCTAAGTGACTGGATCAATGAGTTCTATTGAAAGAAATGATTCACATATGATTTTTGAAATAAATTCTATAAAGAAATAAATAAAAATAAGTTGACTTAAATTGGGTATTCAAGCATAAACTCTTCTTCATTTAAGACTCATGGGATGGATTCATAAACAGAGCTACAAAGTAACAGAGGTCACATACTGAGCAGCAGCCTTAAAAGAAGATGTAGTTAAAGAGATCTCCAGCAGGCATCATACTCCCCTTCTACATAGTCCCTGAAAGTCTCTAGCTCTTGCAAGAATTAAAGTAGAGTCTTTAAAAACAGAACAAAACCAAAAGCTCAATTGTTTTCCAACTATATGAATCCAAGGGTGGCATTGGATACTTTTGAAATCCATCTAAATTTTTCTCTAAGATAACTAGTTACTGGTATTTAAATTCCAATTGTTTTGAGAAGGTAAGGTTGAAAACTACAATATTAAGATCTATACATTTCTCAACTAATTCTTATAGCTAAGATTCCATTAACCTATGGTTTAATTTGAATTTGAATTCAGGGTGGCTATTTATATCTATCAAACTAACTGGCCCACCGATGTAACTGTATCTACTCCATTAATAGTGAGTAAATTAACTTCACATAGATTACTAACATGAACTGTAGTTTTTAATTGGCAAGTCATACTCTGATGAATTAAAATAGTTTTGTCTTAGGAAGATTACAGTTCCTGTTCCCAAAATTTACTGGCATCCTTGAAAAGATGGCCTTGTGTGTACTACATCTCTTTAAGGGCAAAAGAAAAACTGTAATGGAAAGAAACAGAGAATCAAAGAGTTTGATGTTTGTTTTTTCTTTAAGACAATGAAATACACATTCTGTCTATGGCCATAGATTGCTCTAATTACTTTCTATTTAAATATTTAAAAAAAAAAACCCAAAGTAATCTAATAAGATGAGCTACAGAACTCAAGGAAAAAACTCGCATTTCACCCTTCCCTCTAGACCCAATTAGGTGGAAGCCTTAGAAAAAGAACAATGCACCAGTTCTTTGTAGCAACAAATTACAGAAGCCCTTATACCTTTCAGTCAGAGTAAGTGACAGATAACAGCATAATAAACTCAGCAGGCATACCTGCATTGCACACTTCTCAGTGAACTCCTCATGTAGTCCCCAAAGAACTGTGTCAGAACTCCAGCCTGCCTGCTCCGCCCTTCTTCACTGTCTGGATAACAAGGACAAGCCAGGCAAGGCAACCATCTCCCTTTCTTACAGACCTTGTCCTGAAAGAAGAGTGGAAGATGGAAGGAAAAGGAGGATCATGATAATCACTCTCTCAGAGTTGAAGTATTGACCATGAACTCAACACAACAATGAGGCTGTTAGTATGAATGGTGCTGGTTACAAGTCCTAAGCCTGCTTTACTTCTGTCTTTCAAGGAAAAAAAAATATATGTACAACTCTGTCTGTCTTTGTCTGTCTGTCTCTGTCTCTCTCTCTCTGTGTGTAAGAAATAGAAAAGGCACGCACTGATGTATGGATAAGGAGAGCAAGGCTGAAGAGAATGCAGTATATGAATCACATATGGAATGAACCTCATAACAATGAGATCAGGACTGTCAAAAGCCGCATTCTGGGGTAGCAGCTTTTCAAAACAAGGCTTCATGACTTGCAAGAAAGGGAGTCCTGGGGACACATAACACAAAACAAGTAACTGAAAGAAGAAATTAGATAGAAAATGAGCTGGCTGAACTGTCAAGAATCAGTGATCCAGACACTACAGGTTCTTGGATTTCAATTTCATGAAGCCTTTGGATTACTCCCCACTTCTTGTTAGAAAGTTCCAGGTCCCTGGGGTGCTGAATTCCAGAGGACCCAATTAACACCTTACTTGGCTAGCTCCCTGGTATGATCAATATGAAATAAGCTGCCTTTAGCATCACTTTAAAATAAGACAGCTTCTGTAGAGTGACAGCCAAGTGGAGTGTCAGGAGGGGGGTAGTCACATATCAGACAAGAAGTAGGTTATAACTTGATGGCATCTGCTTAAGATCTTCATTTTGAAGGTAGTTTTGAGTCAGTCAGTTGCTTCCCCTGCATCTGCAGGTCTTTTTGGCCCAGAGGTGCTTTCAGGCTTTTCAAGTCTCGACTGACCACTGGTCAGGACCTAATCCTAGTGTTCTGGCAAATGATGTACTGGAAGACATTCAAGAGACCATTGTCTGGGAAGTGTAATCCTGTCTCTTGTCAGATTGACCTTCATAGAAGGTCCTCCTTACTAATTAGTATTTTCCTCCACTAGTTTTAATTCTGTTTCATTGTCAGATAGCTCAAGTTTGTCATAACCCAGAGATAAAAGCAAGTTGACAACCAGCATAGAGTTTACATATTCATCTTGCTGTTACCAAAATAAAACTCTTGTGAAGCTTGTCTCTGCTCCTCACGGTATCATCTTCAGTGTGACTAGCTTCATCTATTCTACCCATTTCTAGACCTTGTGCTTGACACGGTGGCTTCATTCTCTCTCTCTCTCTCTCTCTCTCTCTCTCTCTCACACACACACACACACACACACACACACACACACACAGACAGACAGACAGACAGACAGAGAGAGAGAGAGAGAGAGAGAGAGAGAGAGAGAGAGAGAGAGAGAGAGAGATTGTGCATAGAAAGAACTTCAGAGCAAATACCATGTTTTTCCTATTACAGTCCTAATCCTCTGGTTTCAGAAGTGTGTGACTAGAAATAAAATGTTCAATGTAAGCTCAGAGCTTCAACAGGAGACTCACATCTGGCTACATCACCTTATGATAAAATTGTTAAAGATCAAATTTCCATAAGAATAGGCTCAATTTAGAATTTTTATAAAAAAAGGAGACCACTAATTCCCTTGAGACAGTAAAGGTCTTAAAGAGCTAAGTCACGGAATCTGAAAGCCTCTGTTTAAATAATCTTCAAGCAATGATACAAGCTGAGGAGAGACATCAAATTAGTAAGTGCCAAGAATGAGAGGCTGTCAACACTAACCCTGAATTTCATGCTCCTTGGCCTGATGCTGTGTTTTATTTAATACAAATCTCACTATGAATAATTGGTCTCTTCTTGTGAGGTCTAGTACTTCAACATTTACTGTGGAGGAACTTCATATGGTGAGCTTATTTGAGAGACACAATGACCCAGAAAGAACCAGGAGTGTAGGGCTATGTATGGACTGGTAGCTAGAGCATACAGATGTCATTCAAAATAAAGTCTAAGATGTATTCCTTCCTAGTCTCCTTCCCCAGCCTCCCTCTGCAGCATCCTAGGGGTGTCCCTTAGGAACATGATCACTTAGATGAACAAATCTTATCTGACTGAATGGGATGGATACCCTTTGCTTTCTGGAATGCTACTTATGTCTCACTTGGTTATATTTCTGCCTGGCCAGGGAGTGAGCCAAATTAAACAAAGGGAAACTTCTAAAATATTTCATTTTGGCTCATATATAATGTTGTTTTCTCCTGCCCAGTTTTGAAAATGAGGTGGGTTGTCACTGAACTGAACTGCCCTGTATGGACCTTGTGAGAGAGAATTCTCTGGCATCAAGAGCAGATCTAGGTGTTGAGAGGCCTGATGCTAGCCCAACATGGAAAAAATATAAATGATCAACTCAAATGTAAGCAAAGATCCCTGGAAGAAACAAACCCTTTCAAAATCTGAGCCAAGAAAATCTAGGGAGCATTGCTGTGGGTGGCCATGCTATTGGACATGGAACCCCTCTTCCAGAAACAAGACCACGGAAGGTAGTGGTATGCTAATTATACATTAACTATTGCTGATATTGGGAACTAATAAAGAGATCATTGGCTCTTGTCATTGGCTGCTCGTTATGTCATTTTGTTTGTTCAAGATTCAATAGAGGAACCTGCACAGATCTTCCCAGTCGGTGAGATCCCTGTAGGCTTTGTCTCTCCTGATGTCAGCATCTGAAGAGAGTTGGTTTATAGTCTGAGCCTGTAGCATGGCCCCTGGATGAGTGCATTCACCCTCTGACAACCATCATTGTGGTCTCTCCTTCAGGCCACCACACGGCTGCTTAATCTCAGCCTTGCCTTATCTCATTCTTGTCCAGTTAAGGCAGAGGCAAGTTGTTCTAGGCCACAGACTTAAGCGTTTCTCTTGACTTTCAGTCCTGAAATGGTGCTAGAATAAGATCTCTTTACACTCCTATGTTCTCAATGAAAACAGAACCCAGAATTAGACATCTTTGACATTTCATGTCATTCCCTCTACATCTATAAATAAACAAGAAACCATGTAGGGCCAGCTTAGCTACAGCCTGTTGAACTTAATTTTCAGTTATGGGAGTAATAGGAATAAAATTAAATTTACTAGAGGAAACTTGGTGAGAGCCACACTGTTACCACAACTAGACAGACACGTTTCTAACTAGCCAGTATTTGGTATCTTTTCCTTACAACCAGAAAGGCAAGACTCTAGCCCGGAAGCTTGCATCCACATCAGTCAGGTTTCCAGAAACATGAAGAAGTTTGACACACAAGTAAGATCAGTTGCTTCCAAAGAAGCCATTTTAGAACCTGGCATACAGATGCAGTCTGTTTTCACTGAGGCAAAGGCACAGGCCACAAAAGACCTACCTCCAGCCCTGCTGAGCCCCACAGCCAGAGACAGCAAGATACAGTTAGCTCAACTCCTCCTTACCTCTGAGGACTAGAACCCCACCTGAAAAGGATTAAGGGGAAAGTCTTATGAAGCAAATGATACAGCAAGGATTGGAAACCATATTGCACAGTTCCTGTATTTTCCAGATTATATTTTAAAAACACTCTTTCAAAACATGAAAACACCAAACAGAATATGTTGCCAAATCTTTTGGGCTTTCAACTAAAATTTTCATATAAACATGTAATTCCAAAAACAAGGTCTTGTTTTGTTATTTATTATTGGTTTCTAAAATCCTATAAATTACATTTTAATAGGCTGTCAACACTTTCTCATGGTTTATAGCATAAGCTGCTAAATTTTTGTTCAAAATGAAATGTTTGAGCAATGATTTGATTCTGACAAACTCAGTTATGACTCTTGTTTTTCTGACTGTGCACAAAAGTCTCAAAAAGAAAACAAAGGTAGAGAAATCTCATCATCTAAGCTATATAATGGAACTCTGAAATAAATAATAACTAAGTTTCTGTCATAGAAGAGGGGACATGGAACCAGATAATAGATGTAGCAAAGCTCTCTGTGAAAGCTTGTCTTCCTCATATGACATGGCCACATCACTCATGAACACACAGCAGCTGTGGCAACTTGCTCAAGACCTAAGCCAGATGGGACCAGTCAATATTTCGTTCTGCATAGTGAAGAGGCTTTTGAAAGTTAACAGCTTTTCAGTGACCCAAAGCCATTTTTCCCAGTGATGTAGCCACAGATGAATTGCCTAAACCCCAGTAAATAGCCCCATCCATACTCATGCAAACCCAAATTAAACTCAGAAGATCAGCCCTTAAAAAAAGATATGGAAGTAGAAGTGGACCAGCTGGAAGGGGGTTCAGCAGGAGAGAAAGCATGTTGAAAAGAACAAGGGGAGTAAAACTGATTAAGAAATATATTGTACATATGTCTGAAATTATCAAAATGTTTAAAACTTAAAAAGGTTTTTTTTCTCTTAAGTAATCTTTATAGTAACAAATTTAAAGACCTTCTAGAGTCCAAAATCAAAAGCAACAACCAAGTTCTAAAGATCTCTCCACTTGACTAAAAGTGTTGGACTCAGTTCTTCAAATTCCTTGGCATAGCCCATGATGGTTTTTCAAAGACCTAAATGCCCACCCTGAACTTTCAAGGGTCTGAAAGGCATATGATCTCTGATCTGCTCCTTCGGGCAATATTTAGACAGTCTGGGACTGCTATGTAGTGACAGGGTTCTCATAGTAACAAAAGGAAAATCATTTTCTATGCCTGCAGAATACAGGAAAGAGAAAATGCTGTAAGAGAGATTACAGCCTGGGACCAACGTGTTAGTGTCAGATGGTCCTTCCAATTAAGCAAAATCACATATTGAAAAACCCATCTAACTACAGCTAAAGAAGTGTGTTGTTGGTTGATTTTGTTCTTTTGGCAGGGAGACTTCACCCAGCTTCCAAATAAGTCACACACAGAGGCTTATTTTTAGTTATAAATGTCCGGCCTTAGCTTGGATCTTGGCTTGTTTCTTGCCAGCTTTTATTAACTTTAAATTATCCTATTTACCTTTTGCCTCTGGGCTTTTTTCTTTTCTTACTTCTATATATCTTACTTTCCTTCTTACTCTGTGGTTGACCATGTGGCCGTGTTCCTTTTCTCGTTCTCTTGCTCCTTCTTTTCCCCTCAATTTTTTCCATCTATTTATTCTCTCTGCATGCCAGCCCCACCTATCCTTTCTCCCGCCTCTCTGCTAGCCCTTCAGCTTTTTACTAGATCATTTGGTGTTTTAGATAGGCATAATAACACAGTCTCACTGAGTTAAACAAATGCACAAAAGAATGTAGCATATCTTAGCATCATTAAAACAAATTTTCTGGAGGATGGACACATGTAACACACCATAAGATCATATTATATGACAGAAGTGTTCTTGATTTTTTTGCTTGAGAACCAGTGCAGGCTTCAAGTTGACAGGAGTATTTGATCGTCTTCATTGATGGCTATCCAGTGAGAACCCATGGAGCACTTCACCTTGTAGTATATGTAAGATTCACTGATCCACCACAAAATTTGTAAATACCTTGGAGAAATATCCATGGCTTATAGCTGTGGGTAGGACCAGCTCTGATAATTAGCTATTCACAGGAATTAAAACAACACAGCCTGGATTTTTGCTCATTCCCATCATTGTTTTTAAGTAAATACCATTTTGGTGAATAAAATTAGACTAAACTCACGTAAGCAAAATGACTTCTTTTCCTTCCTGGAAAGCTTAATAACATAACACAGCCAGATAATTAATCAGTACCAGGCAATTGTTAAATGACTAATAAAAACAGTGATTAAAATAATAAACTCCAACTTGAGACTATTTCTCATTCAATGAAGATGGTGTAGTCTGTTTAGAATTTTCTACCAATAGGAAAGAAAATGCATATAGCTACAGAGCCTGTTTGTACACGCAGCAACTTCTTTGTAGCTAGAGTGATTGAATATTCTGCTCAGGTGATTTCCACTATCTCATTTTAGCAATTGTGTTCTTTGTCTCTAAGCTAAATGTAAAAATTCAAATAAAATGCAATAATGCTAAAAGAATAGTGGGTAAAAGAGCTTAGATGGTAATTACAGTTTGCATCTTCATAATAAACTGCTCATGTTTTCAGCTGATCAAACCTCTCCCAGTCCTAGATGATAATGAAGTAGACAAATGGGCCAAGTGCAAGGACAGCTTGCTGGTGTAGATCTGCTGCAATATCTACTTACTGTCTCTCCTTCTTCCCAAGAGGAATGATCCCTCCAGGGGAAGGGAATAAGATGCTCCCCAGCCACTACCTGAGTGAGTGGGGCTCTGGATACAGGACACTGAGAACCTTTGGTAGCTCAAACTACAGGCTATTCTGATCATGTTAGAAACCAGCACTGAGCTCTACACTGTCCTGTTTTCTTTTGTTTTTGTTTTTGTCAACTCGATATAAGCTAGTCTTGTCTGAGAAGAGGAACTTCTTTGGAGAGAATGCCTCCATCCAGATTGTGTATAGGCAGGTTCTGAGGGAACAGTTTCTTGGTGTAATGATTGAAGTAGAAGGATCC
The DNA here is from genome assembly GCA_004025045.1 of Sigmodon hispidus. NCBI lineage: Eukaryota > Metazoa > Chordata > Mammalia > Rodentia > Cricetidae > Sigmodon > Sigmodon hispidus. The sequence continues at coordinate 107,043 of PVIH01002686.1, forward strand.
AGCCTACTATGTATAAGAAAGCAAATGAGCAAGCAAGCAGCCGGTAAGCAGCACTCCTCTATGCTTTTTTATTTAGTCCCTAACTCCAGGCTCCTGCCATGAGTCTTTCTTGACTTCTCCAGTGATGGGCTATAATCTATAAGCTGAGTAAACCATTTCCCCCTGAGTTTCGTCTGATCAAGTTGTTTTCCTAGAGCAAAAGGAACATCACTGAGATGGGTGCCTTCTCTCTGGTGACAACACTTATCTTCTTTAGCCAAGTGTCTTTACTCCTAGTGGAAATGTCATCATCAGAGAAAGACAAAACCTCCTGAATAACTAACTACCCTCTCAAATGCCACTCTTGGCAAGTTTGAGTCTCTGGCTATGTCTAAACAAACTGAAGTGAAAAACACAAGTGAGTGCAAAAATCAAACTTTAGCGAGCATTGTTGGTCACTAGAGCAAGAAGAAGAAGAAGAAGAAGAAGAAGAAGAAGAAGAAGAAGAAGAAGAAGAAGAAGAAGAAGTAGAAGAAGAAAAAGAAGAAGAAGAAGAAGAAGAAGAAGAAGAAGAAGAAGAAGAAGAAGAAGAAGAAGAAGAAGAAGAAGAAGAAGAAGAAGAAAGCTCTGAGATTCAGGGGCAACCCATGAAGCATCTGCTGAGAAGAGCTCAAGCACTGCCAGGTCACAGACCAGATGGGGCAAACACAAAACAGCATCATGCTTCTCTAAGAGCCCTGGAAGCAGTACCAACTAGTACCCACCACCCCCTAGGCCACAAGAGCTTCTGCCTAGCAATTAAAATATTGTGTTAGACTAGAATCACAGCCAGGTGAAGAAATCAAATGCCATCCATGCCATCCGTGTATTTGACAAACACCTGCCAAGGTTTTCCGCAGCCAGAAAAGTTCTATTTACAGAACAGCTAGAGGAAGGGAGCTGAGATCACCACCACCTTTAGATTCTGTTTAGTAGCAATAGACAAAAGCAAATACAAAATGCTACATAGGCCTGTGCTAAAAAGACAACACACCTCATCAAACGGTAAATAGAAGCTGGGATGGAGGAAAAGATCTGCTTTAAATAAGATGTTCAGAGGATGCCTCTCTGAGAATAAAGGCACCAGTTCAAAATCTATGGAAAGGCTGCAAGACAGAAGGAACAGTCAAAGCCTTAGACAGAAGAGCTTGCCAGCATTTCTGTTCATGTTCATTGAACTCCTCTAAAAAAAAAGAGGTAGCCTACTTTTGCTATTTTGCTATTTCTATGATCTAGTGAGGAGCACAGACTTAGTAACACAGTAAACAAATACACAAACACCCATCAACACAAACTGAATGAGTTCTCTGGACAAGTATGGAGACACCTGTCATTCTAGCCCTTGGAAAGTTGAGGCAGAAAGATTGATATGAGTGAGAGCCCACCATGGGTTGGTTACAAAGTAAGCTCTAGGCCAGCTGCAACTACAGAGACCCTGTCTCAAAATAAAAATAAACAAATGGTTAATGAGAGGTTCCTGAAAGTACAAACTTGATTAAAGCATCTGAGCTGGTGTAATATGGATGGTTTGTAAAACAGTAGGATGGAGAACAAAGGCAAGGAGTCCAGGCCACCTCTGCAGCCACACTGTGCACTGTGTGCTGATGAACACAGGTGTGGCTATTCTCTACAGCCACAATCGATGGAATGTATATTCTTTGCCTATGAGACCTGGATTTATTTTGAATCATGCACATCCTAGCACATGACTGCTCCATAGTTACTATGTGTTGGGCATGTGGGTAGAGAAGGAAGGAGTAGGCAGATTGTGAAGACTGGAATTTGAAAGGCTAAACAGTAGGATTTTTTTTCTGTGAAATACTCTGAAGACTACAGGCTTTAAAGGTCACAAAAAAATGGATAAAGATGAATTTAAGCTATTGACCCAGAAGCCCCATTTATAAAACTATCATGGCTGCTGATTTTTTTTTAACCAAGATCATGAAGCTTCTTTATTATATATATTTTTAAAGGTGTATTTTGTTATTCTTTATCTGTATGAATATGTACATGCACAGGCATAAGCTCTCTTGGAACTGGAATCAGAGACAGTTTTGAGCCTCCATGTGGGTACTAGGACTCAAACTCTGGTCCTCTGCAAGAACAGAAAGTGATCTTGACAGCTAAGCCATTCCATATCTCTACTGATATTATTCAAATGATAAGATGGCCTTTTGTTTCCTTCACTAAAGAGACATACATTATTTGCAGTTCATTTGAAGACATGAAAGGTGGTTTTAAAAGCTTGTTAATTACTTCTATGTAGGCATTCTTGCAGCTATTATCACATCTAAGTATTCACTCATTCTCTGGGATCCACCCTCATCATTAACTTGTTCACATGGAATCATTCCATCCTTATAAGAGATACACATCAGAATCAGAAAGCAACTATAATAGCCTTAGGAAATGGCAAAGATTTTTGACATCTCTTTTTCTAAGGTGCCTCCCAAGTTTTGAGACTTCAGGCATATACCACCATACTCAGTTTATGTAGTGATGAGAATCTAATCTAGGGGCTTTATGCATGCTAGATAAGCAATCAACCAATTGAAATATATCTCCAGCTTTGTCCTTCTCATCTGAAAGATCTAGTCTTAAAAGGGTATCAAAGTTTCTAGAAGAACTCAGGTGATGAGCTGGGATTGAAAGTTCATGGATTTCCTCAGACTAACTAATCTACCTCGAAAGTGATCATTGCAGGAAGTTGTTTATTTATTTATTTATTTCCTGTGCCCTATTCTCTCACTCACAATCTCCTTCTTCCTCAGACTTTAGATAAACTTAAAGCTCTGAGACTATAGCAGTTAGATTTCTACATGGTAGTCTTGTTCATCAGCAGGAATTCTGCCATTGAAAAAGATGTAACACTTCTCCAACCACAAACAGCACAGATATGGCCACAAATGCTCATGGACATAATCTGTCAGTATGAGCTAAATGTTCTGAACATCAACAAAAGGAAGCAGAATGCCAACTTCTTTCTTTCAAAAGTCTTGGCCCACTTACAGTGTGGGATCAAGGGTTCTGTCCACAAGGCTCAGGAAGAGTCTTAATCCTACCCATACTGTGACAAGCTTAAAACATTGATTTATCTTTGTTGAAATTAAAAAAAAATTAGTTAATTAGATAAAGTTGATTTGCCTGAAGAAAAATTAATATATTAGAAGTGACTGAATGACCATCTTTAATAATATAAAGTTTTATTATGAAGATTACAAATGTGTATGTGCATCCTGGGATGTTAAACAAAGACTCAAGCTATAAGAGAGTACATGAGACTTCAGTAAGACTAATGTCCCCACTTCTATGTTACTATTTTTAGTTCAAGTTGCTTCCAAATGACTCAATGCTACCCCATTTTATATGTAGTTTAGAGTAGAAGAAGGTCCTATATATAAAGCTAAAACACGTGCACACACAGAAATCCAGAGACCACTGAAGAGTAAGGGGAACAGTCACTGTATCTGGGGGCTTTAAGGGGCAGGATTATTGTTCTTTAGAGCATAGCAAAAACCTTCCTTAACAGTTGCATATATTTATATTTACTGTGAAGAGTTCTTTCCTTAAACAGAGTGCATGGGCCTGAAACAGAAAACTAAAATTAAAGTTCAGATGATGAACCAAAGACATGTCACATTCTTAGATCCCTTTGAAAGAGTTAAATGTTTGCCTGCTCAGATCCCCTCTCTTCCTGTGCTTAGAGATAAGTACCGGGAGATTTATGTGCCATGAATTTCCAATTACCCATCTTCACCAGCTGGGCTGTCAGTCATCACTTGCCTTATCCTGGATGCCTTCACCACCCCCACAGAAACAAGCTAATTTCTCCAAGAAGAGCTTACCACAAGCCCTGCAAAATCTGGTTTATTATGTCCAGTGGATGCTGGACAGAATTTCTTACTAAATGATTGCTATTCCACCTTCTCACCCTTTCCAATAAAGCAATACTTTGCAGCGATTGTGAACAATTTAAGATTTCAAAAGGAATTGATAGGCAAAATTATCCACCCTGCATCCTCCCAGTATACACTGAAGCAGAATTGATGAGCTCTCAAGAGTAATACCCCCTGCTTTGACATCTGGAAGCAGGTGGGGGAATTCTAAATGGTAACTACACTCACTTACAAACCCACACAACATAGGAAACAATATGTTTTCAGATTCTTGCTCAAAAAATGATTGTGGGTTTGGAAGGAAAAATTAATGTTGGAAGATCTCCACTGAGTTTGGTCATGAGTTATGTCTAGAGAATGGATTAAGGTCTAAAGTAATATGAAAAGGATTCTAAATGGTCTGGATATCAGCCTTGTAGTTCAATATCTTTTTTAAAATGGCAACTTTTTGTAGTTTTGTATGTTATATGGATACATGCAGAATTTTTATAATTTTTATATTATTAGATGCATTTCAACTAATGATGGGGTCAAATAAAATCACTGAAAACAGAGAAAAACTTGACAATTGTTATTTGGTGATCAGAATAATGGTGAATTTTCAAATGGCTCAAACTCATTTCTTATAATAGTCCATATATATATTGATCTAGGTAATGAAGGGTGAGTTCTTATATGTAAAAGAGTATGTTAGGTGTTTAAAAAGATTTAAAAATCATCTAATGCAAAGCCTTTGATGAAATTTTTGTAGAATTTTGTGCAAAGGTAGCTGTGAGGATTCTGAAGATTGTACACATGTTAAAGAAACACAAGGATTGAAAGATGACCCAGGAAGGAGGACTTCACCAAAGATGGGAAGAATCTAGTCAACTGCTGTCTTCTAGCGATGTAGGTGGATCTCATTCTCCATCCTCCCATTCCTCTTCTCTGCTGCCCTGCTCCTCCTGCTCTTACCCATTGATTGTCAGAACTCGATTCTGTTTTATAACCTCCATGAGAGAATTAGATGTGGAATTCCAAATTTTAAGCTAGAGGAAACAGAAGCCCAAAGTTAGAGCTGGTGAGGAAAGAGCAGCTATGTCTATCCACTGGAGTTTGCTTGACAACCACTAAACCAGTAGAGGCCTCTGTTCCTGTGTCCTGCCTTTCATGTTCTCCATGCTGTCCAGATCTGCACTGACCAGACCCTGGGTTTCCCTCCTGTCATCAGATCTCCAGGCTGTACACTGGAGTCCCCAGGCTTTGGTCTCATCCTACTGTCTCACCATGGACTATGTGGCTCCTGATGGTTTTTTCAATATACCCAAGATGACTAGCATATATCCAAGAGTATTTATGGCTATTAAATAGACAAAATCTCAAGGGTTAAGGTCCATTCTATCCACATTCAGAAAAGCATCTGGCCCCTGATTTGGGTTTTTGAGGATGTATGTTAATAAAATTTTATAGGGTATAGTTTCTTCAAGAAGAGAACAATTTCTCAACTGTAACCTAAAATTTGAGGAGAAATGGGAAGGAAATCTATAGAAGAGTCTTTTTTTAAAAAAAAAAAAAATAAGATCGGTATGCATTTAAAACTAAGATTTAAACCTTAAATCATTGGTAATGGTGTGAGAATGCCCTATGAAATATAAAGCTAATTTTGACTTTATACCCATAACTCAGGGAAAAAACTGCATTTACCATAGTTCATTCCAGGACAGCCAACATACAACTGGCAGGTCTCACTTTTCTCTGCCCTCAAATTTCTTCCTAGTGATCACTGATGGTCTCTTTAACTCAGCACTACCTCCTGGTTGGGTCTCAGTGCAGCTTTTGAAGATGTCTTCCTAGAAATGAGGACTTCTTGGAAGCAGGAAGGAGATGAGAAAGAGGAAGAAAAGAGGGACAGTGGAAGATTACAGAGAATGAGTCAGAGCAAGACACAATGATACATAGGTATGATCATATTGAGGAAAAAAAGGAAGGAAATGCTGGCCAGAAGGTTCCAAGCAGCACCGTGGGCCCAGTCTGAGTGGTGTCTCCTGCCTGCAGCAGCGTCCATGTACCCCAGACTGAAGAGCTCTCTAATGCACTATGAAGTCAGTGATTCCTACATGTGAATAGCACATATCAAAGTGCCCAGTAAATGTGAGCCCAGCATATGAGACAATGACAGGAAGTCCCATTTTGTGGAAACTTCCAGCTCTACATGTCCTTTTCTTAGGTAAACTGAGACTTCCATCCAGTTTGCCCCTGTCAGGGGCTGAAGAAGGCGCTGAAAGAAGACACTATGCTCAAGACCACCAAGTAAAGCAAGCCAAAAGCATGAAGAGAGATTAGTAAGGGTTGTTTGATTATGCAAATGATGCTATATTTTCAACCAAATTCTTAGAAAGAGAAGGCTTGGAGGAAGGAGCAAAGGAATGCATTAATTAACATCCCACAAGTGTCTAGCTTCAGGTTCTGCAGTTTGTTTGTTTCTTCATATTGTAAACAGAACCAGAAAGAGAGTATGGGATAGAGGATTTTTGTGGCTTACAAAGTTTGGTTTGTTGTAGCAAACTAATGTTAAATACAAGAAAATAAGAAAGGCAAAACTAAGTTGTCCCAGTCCTTGTGACAGTTACTTCATCGTAAACATTATTTCTTAAGTCCTGAATAATCAGTTCCCATTTGAAGCTATTCCAAACTTGTGGTCCAATAGAAGCTAATTTCCATTCCAGTGTGTGATGTGGCAGTGGCTTATGATGAATATCTATTTCTTTAGAATCCCCAACAACAACAGGAAACCACTGTACTTTGTTGTATATGGAGTGTGTGTCCCTTCTCATTTCCCTGGTTCACATCCTAAAGCTCTATCTAGCATAGTGGCCAAACTAGAGAGAGTCACCATAGAAATCAGGTCTCAAGTGAGGGGTCCTGATGCAGGGTTCATGTCCTCATAAGAAGAAACATCAGAGAATGTTCTCACTTTCCATGTGAAAAATCTAAAAAAAAGATAGCTGAGACAAAACGGATGGTGCGTGGGGCCCAGAGGTAAGACCAAGTTTCCAAAGTATTGCTCTTTGTTTCTGCAGCCTCCAGGGCTGGATAGAAAAACCAGTATCCATTGTTAATAGCTCTGTGATGTTCTGTTATTGCAGTCTGAGAAGACTAAGACAACTGAAATGGACAGACCTGAGCATCTGTCCTAGCACATCTGTAGGACAGCAGCTTCAGCCAATGCACAGCTCTCATGTTTAATACTGACTAGATAAAACCTTTCTCATCTGCCTTTTGCAGCAATGCTTGGATATTGAGCTCTAAATAACTAAAGATCTCAATGAACACAGGGTTATGGTCATTCTATAAACAGAGCAGGGTCTTTCCTCTGGGCTCTGATAATCAGTGTCCATTAGTGAAAAAGACTCAGAAGTCCCCACTAGACTCTCACTTGAGATGTTTCATACTACAGGTCTATTATTTTTAATTGCCCAATCAAGAAAACCAATTGCTAGCAAATTAAGTTGAGGGTGTGCACCATATATTCAACTGAATAAAAAATTCTATATGTGACATCAGAGGTTCTACTTTGAAACAGAAACAGTAATTATATATCAGAATGACTAGATCAGAAGTATGATTATAATTTTCTTTTTATAAATTGAACAAGCTTCATTATAATTTTCTTTTTAGGGACTGAACCAAGCTCCAGTCCTCTGCAGGAGCTGTAAGCACTCTTAACTACCGAGCTACGTCTCCAGCCTTGACTTTCATCTTTACATTCATGTGTATTTTATAAGATTTTCCCCAAAATGGTTGAACTATGTTTGAATTAAACAAAAGAAAAAGAAGCTAAAGGTTCTTCACCTTTTGAGAGCTCCAGTAGCCTTCCTCCTGTTTTCAGAAAGTGCACAAAAGATACACAAATGCAAAGAACAGTTACAATCAGACTCTCCATCTCATGGAGAACCAATACTGACATTTAGAATACAATAGAATTGGTTTCCTTACATAGTTTGATAAGCTCCAGGCAATCTCACAGCTAAGCCTTTCACCCAGCAGCAATGGTACCGCCTTCACTTCTGTGTGCCCACCTCTGCCTCTCAGGTATCAGGAAAGCTCCAGGAAGCTGTGTGCTCTGAATTTCCCACACTTCTACTGCCCTGCAGCAGCTCAAGGCATAAACAGCTTTTGTTTTCAGAAACATCTAAGTTAGGCTAGCACCTGTGCTGTCAGTGACCAGAAGGATGCCAACCTCTGCACTCCCAGGCACAAGGAAGATTCCTCATAAATGTCAGTCCTTCTTGCATCCAGCTAGCTGCCAGGCACATAGGAAGCTATTGGGAAATGTCAACACCCCCTCCTTCTGAACTTCACACTTAAAGGTCTTTTTTAAGTAAATGTGTCATTTCAGGTAGGAAGATTTTGCAACATACTTTGTAATTTAAAAAAATCATTATGCATAGTTATACAGATATGCAGAGACATAGCTGAGTTGGTTTGGTAACACAGCAGCATCCCCACTCTGTGTTTTAAAACTTCGCATGCTAATTTCCTGGAACACATAAGGCAATTGTCACACAAATTAAGTCTTCAAAGACAAAAGCAACCCTCTAGTCTCACCTGTCATTCTTATGGTCATGTTTAGCATGGTCTAGCTTTGAAACTACTGCTATAGGTAAATTTAAAATAAAGAAAACTATAGTACTGAGCATCAGGATTCATTAAAAATGATCTGCTGCCTCTTTTCTTAAGGATAATAATGATGAAATTATGCTTCATATACTTACACACTTAGGCTAAAGATATACACTTGGCATTTTTACAAATTATTCTTCAGTTTGGCATTAATCAAAGGTTGTATTTAACCAACAGGCTCTGTCTTGGTTACAAGCCATCAATATCTGTTAATGGATGTGCTTGCTTGTGGTCCATATCCATGGTTACATTTTCTTTCCTATTAGGTAAGAGGGATTTAAGCATTAGCCAAGCATTTACTGGCATTCACATATGTCATTACACAAATTAATATTTCATCTAGAGGAATAAACAGTAAACACAGAAGGACATTGCTGTTTCTACTTTCCTTTGTAAACTTTATGAAACTATTTAATCCTGTTCTCTCTCCTGGACTCAAGCCTAAAGTGTAGGTGATGGTTGCCAGAGGAACGAAGAGAGTGGTTTAAATGGATAGGGGGAAGATCATATTGATCCAGGCTAAGGAAGACATTACTGAGTTAGTGAACTCACATGCTGGACCTTTGCAAGCAAAATGGCCCAGATTCTCATACACTACTGCATGTCTGATATCCTGTCAGCTGGGAGACCTGAGTAGTTTAGCCTGTTCTCTGTGGCTCAGGGAGGACAATTACTTTTGGCTTCCTAAGCATACTGTACATTTAGACCAATTATCTATGTTTAGAGAGAGGAAGTACAGGCTATATCTTTGCCAATTACAGTAGTGACTGTGGACTCTCCTTTATTCCTAGATTTCCAATTAGCTAATGTTCCCCTCTTCCACAGCCTAAAGCCATGGACGAAGGCTCTTTGTTATTTATTCCTTTAGCTGTTGCAGGACTAATTAGGCAATATCTGCACCCTGCCTTCCACTATCAACCTAAGCCTGAGTTCGTGAGGGCAGATCTAAGGGTTTCAATGAAAGCAAATAGCAAGTAGCTCCTACCTGGGAGTAAGTCCTCCAGCTGATATATTTTTCACATACATGCCCCCAAATTTGTGATTCTAGATACTATCAAGTTGATAAATGGTATTAACCTTCACAGGAAGAATCAAGGAGACCAGCTACAGGACATTGTGATGATTTTATTTCCTAAATTTAAAAGGGAAGAAGAATGACTACTTTGTTTACATGTTATATCCACATACCACAGCATAACTAGTACCTCCACAGACCAGAAGAAGGCATTGGAACACCTAGGCCTGAAGTTACAGACAGTTGTGAGCCTCCATGTAGGTTCAGGGAATTGAACCCAGGTACTCTGGATGAGCAACCAGT